>PVKA01001990.1:0-65927 GCA_004027165.1 Ctenomys sociabilis | reverse complement strand
ATTACTGAGATTAGATACACAGCTGCCTTCTTTTAGTTCAGTGAGAAGAAATATTTATCCTAATAGTGTTTAGACAAGATATCATAGCTGTATCTTATACTATGAATAACTACTATGAAGACCACATCTGCACAGGCCAAGTGGGTGCCTGTGATAGCCCAGGCCTTTCTCCTGCTGTGTGCACTAGAGCTGCTGTCCTGGGGTGGGGTGTGGGCCAAAAAGACACCCACTGCAAGGGAGCCTGTGGGATAGCTGTACATAAGCTTAGAGAAATCATCCAGGCTGGTCAAGCCTGTAAGTCCAGATAGAGCCAGCAAGTGGAAACAAGAGATCATAGTGTTCGATAATGGTACAACAAAATGATTGCATTGCAGGGGCTTGGGGGGATAGCTCGGTGGTCTAAGCACCTGCTTGGCAACAGCAAGAACCTGAATTCAGTCCCTAGTGCAAACACTGGGCATGGTGGCACAGGCTTGTAATACCAGTGCGGGGAGGCTAAGACAGGATGATCTGAGCTTGTAGTGAGACCTTGTATCAAAGCAATCAATCAATCAATCACCCTTCCTCCCTACTTATTTACAAACTTTGTTTTCATTTTATCCATTTTTTTCTTTTCCCTTCCCTCAATTTCCTCTTTCCTTTGAACAGTTGCTTCCTATTTTATAGTATTTATTATTCACTTTTGTTCTTATTTACACTTTCAGTTGCTCACACCACAGAGACAATGTGATGTTACACATATGAGTCTCATTTCTTTCACTCAAGGTCAATCCATTTAGCTATAAATGTCTCAAGTTTATCCTTATTTATAGCTACATGGTACTCCATTGTGTGAAAAAGACCCACATTTTTTATCCATTTGTCAGGTAATAGGCATTTGGGCTGTTTCCAAGATTTTTCTCTTACCAATTGGGCCACTATAATTACAGGTGTGCATATAGTGCTGTGATAGGATGCTTTCAATTTGGGGGGCAGATACCAAGAAGGGGAATAGCCATGTCCAATGAGGCCTGCACTGCTCTGCTATTGAGGGATTTCCACGCTGACTTCTACAATGGCTGCACCAGTGTGCTCTGCTGCCGACAGCTGGGAAGGGCTCCTTCTTCCTCACAACCTGCCAGCATTAGTTATTGGAAAGTATTTCTTTTCATAGCATATGAAATGAATTCTTCTTGCTTCTTTAATTTTATATCAACTCACCATTGACTGTGGTCAACATTTAATAAATAAAATATATTTCTTTTTCAGTTTCCCATGTATCCCCAATGCCTTGTAAGTGGATTACTCCTTTTACCTCACTTTCCTGCTCCTTCTTCTCTTCATGTAACTGGGATTTACTGTTACACTTTGTTTTTACTTTCAGTTTAAGTAATACCCCTTCACTTAGCCTTCTACATTGTGCAATATAAAACCTAGGCTTGGCACTATTCCCCTTCTTTTCCTCTGGATTGATCAGTTCTCTTTGTTTTCTGAGGACTGAAGAATTTTCTGGGATGCTTTTTCAGTACTAAAACTTGTATGTTAATAGACAAACCAGTATTTTTGAATACTCCTTTGAAGCAACCATACTGGTTTGTCTATTATTATCCAAGTTTTAGTACTGAAAACACATCCCAGAAAACTCTTCTGGACTATATTGGATTATTTTGCTGAATTCACACACTTACAATATTTGAATGGCAACGGAATACCCATCTCTGACAATGCTGAACAAAAAAGAGGGACATGAATGGAGGATCATTCTGTAGTGAAGAAATATATATATATATATGCACAAATTACTGAGATTAGATATACAGCTGCCTTCTCTTAGTTCAATGAGAAGAAATATTTATCCTAATAGTGTTTAGACAAGATATCATAGCTGTATCTTATACTATGAATAACTACTATGAAGACAACAATATACAATCTATTAACTATTGTAAGTGTCCTACTGATCTGTTTTGAAACTGTCTCATTGCTATTTTTCAATAAAATTAAATTAAGAAATGAATTATATATAGCTACATTGTGTTGTTTATTTGTGGAATATTTATCTTCCTTGTTAAGCATTAAGTACAAAAAGGAGCCCTCATACCTTTCTTTGATAATATTGCATACTGATGCCTCTATTAGAGCTAGACATTTATTTTTTAAATTTTTCATTTATTTTATTTTTAATATATTTTGTTGTCACAGGGTCTCACTATGCAGCTTGGACTCCTGGTGATCTTCCTGCTTTTCAGCTTCCCCAGTGCTGGGATTGCAGTACCACCATACTCAGACTCTGGCCTGTTGAGCCCTCCCTGGGGGGCAGGGCTGGCGTGTCATGTGGTGCTAGGGATCAAACAGCCGTCTCTGCTCTTGCCTAAGCTTGCCTAAGCAGGAGCTTTAGTCCACTGAGCTATCTCACTGGCTCCAAGCTAGACATTTAGTAGATATGCAATAAATGTTGAGTGAACGGACACTAACTGAAAACATGAACAAAGCATAAGCCAGGTATTTAGAACAGGAAATCTACATTTGGACTCAGTTGACCAATGTCAAATTTGTGCGATATGAAGAACTTTTGTGTTTCACAAGGAACTAGTGAGAGCCACCAACACCTTGTTTGTTTTTATAAGTGGGGGAAAGGGGCTTGATCAGGAGAGAGAAGAGCGAGGAGAGGGAAAAATTACCAGAACAGATTATACCACAGACTCCAGCCATTCCAAAGCTGAACTGACTCCTAGGGTTATTTTACTGGTCTCATCCACATAGTCAGGGCCCATATATTTCAAGATCACTCTTCCAGACATAGATTGGTGGTTTAAAAAGGAGACACAATGGCCATATAAGATAGCTAATTGGGATAATTATTCTCTTTATAAAACAATGATTTGACAATTGTGTTAAGTCTAGTAATGATTTACAAAAGAAAGTGAAGGTAAGAACTTAAATACAGTGGAGAAAACATCCACACACCAAACATGCTTACACATGAACATTCAAGCATTTAGTTATAGTAAAACCTATAGGAAGCAATTGAAGAGTTATAACTGAATAAGTTGACATTTGCTACATCAAACACACATCTTAAATATACAAAAATAAGTGTACATAAGAATATTTAGAGTTACAGTAGGGAAATAGAAGAGTATGGGTTAAATCCAGCCTTATAGATGCATCAGCCCAATGTGATGTGTGATCCTTTGCTTCTTCTAGTGAGAAGGGTTGCAGATGTTAAGCACCTGCTAGGGCACTGTTTTTTCATAGAACAACCACTGGGAAACTCTCCCACAAATGGACCAGGAAATGGGTTCCCAAAGTAAAAACATTTGGAAAATGTCACTTTGTATTTGGGGACTGATAAATGCCTATAAGCTAAATGCACCATCTGGGGAGTTTTCAATCTGTAGTTTCCCTTTGCTTTCAATGAAGGACATCCTGTGCTCCCTGTGTCAGGGAAATTCAAAAGCACAGAAGTAACCCAGAGAAGAGGAAAGTTCAGGGTCATCATCAGATGTGAAGGAGGCAGGTTCCTCTGTGAATTCCTAGAGGCTCAAAAAGGTGGTGCAATGTGGAGGAGATGTGGGTGGAATCAGAGACAGTGGGGATCTTGGAAGAAAGCCAGCCTATACCCTAAATTTTCCCAAAAGGGTGATGTGGTGATGACAAGGATCCTAAGAAGGAATGACTTCTGTGAGAGTCTAGGTTGGTGGCCCAACCCCAGTCCCACAGGGGCTTCTGGATATACTCGTGGGACAGAAGCCTCATGGACCCTTTCATGAAGACCACAGGTTGGCAGGCTTCAGCTATGCCATTCTCTGGTTTTATGTACACCAGGACTGAGTTCTACATTTTAAGATGTCTTTTTAAAGAAAATATTTCACTTATTACCTATTCCATACAGCTACCTTTGCACAATATTCCGATAAAACTAAATGGTGGGAAAGCTGAGGAGTTTGTATAGAGTCCTGATGGCCTTCCCAGACTGAACTGTCTTTGGCCTTTCTCTGCAGGGAAAGCTTGGTAATTCTTAATGGAGAAGGCACCAGATACACACTTATGTGTGGACAACTTAGGATGAGATGAGCAAGCTGTATTCTCCACCTGTGAGGAGTGTGGAATCAAGAACCTCCCCCCAATATTACTCAAGAAGTGATTCCCATCAGTTGAGCAGGAGGGAGTCTTGAGAGTGTGGAAGACAAGTTTTCACACCAGAGCTTGGGACTGGGCCTCATTCCCATTGAACCTGCAAAGATGACGGAAGTTCTGAGAAGCTGTGGTGAAATAGACATGTGCAATACGTGTTCTCCAAAGTTACATGATCATAGAGATTTCTTTAGACCTGTCTGTGTCCTACGAATGGACTTTTTTGAAGAACATACTTTCACAAACATTTCTGTATTCCAGCTTCCTTATGTTATAGAAAAGGCTGAAAACTGGTGGCTGGTAACTTGGACAAGGTCATATGAGTAGGACGCTGCAGAACCTGAGCCCTTATTCTTAACCCCAATGCTTTCCTTCCTGCATGCTTAAGTACCCACAAGTTATTTTGACATGAGCTGAAATTGTCAAAATCAGATCTTTGAAAGATACAATAGAAATGTCTGGAGTGATTTGAATGGGGTTTTGACAAGCAGAGGAAAGCTACATGGTTTTTATGGAATGCATCAAAACTCACAAGCAGCAGGCTTGAGAGTGATTCTACATTTTGGAACACTGGAAAAAATTTTAGATAAATTGATCAGTCAGTCCAATGTAAAACAAGATTCTGCTAAACAATACATTGGATTGAATTTTGATGGAATCGACCATCTGTTTCACTGTGGAGCCAATTCAAGTTGTGCCAAGAGAATAGTCCAAAATAATTTCTGAAAGTAAACACAAAACTTTTTTAAAGGGAGAGAAAAATTAAATTTTCTGATCAGGCAGAAAAGTATAGACTTAGTCAATCTCTGCCTTCAAAGCTGTCCCTTTGCTGAAATTGACAAATTGGTTACTTTCATCAGTTGCAGGCTCTGTCAATTTCAGCAGCCTGTAATAGTGGAAGAGGCACATCAATTTGAGCCCTAGAAGCTTGTCTCTTTGGAAGCTGACAGAAACTGAAATGAAGGAAGCCAAAGTGTCAGCTTCTCCGGAGGCTTCGGGAAGTGGCTGATATTGAGTGACCTCCTTAGCAGGACTGTTCCTGCTGGCTTCCTGCTTTGGCTTCATATCAAGTTTCTGTACCTTAGATCCTGAAATGGAGGGAATTCCAAGGAGACCATGCATCCTCAAGCTGAGGTCGTAAAATCTACCACAGTACAGAGGTAAATTGATATTGAGCAAAGTCTGGAAGCCCCAGGACCTGAAGTGAGAGCTCTCAAGGTCACTGCTAGACTGGTAGTGAATCATTTCACTTTTGAAATCTCTTTTATGAATTGTGAAATGTATCCAGTGATATCTGTACAGTTTAACAATGGAGTAACAAATACTGATAATTGTTAACATTCATATTTTATATGCATTTTCTTATATAATCTTTGATTGACCTTATAAGATAAATTTTAAAGTTAAAACAAAAGAGATAGAGAGGTTAGCCAACTTTATTTACAGGATATTGCTAGTAATTCCACTCACAGATTAGTTAAAGATTAAATAAGATGATATTAAAAATATTCCAGAAACCATGTGCTTCTTGAACATCAGTTGTTGTGATTATTGATCATCATAGTTTTCATAGAAATCATTGTCTGCATTGCTTTATTTCCACACTAAAAAATATGCTATTAGGCTGGGAATGTAGCTCCATGACAAAGCACTTAGTACAATAAAAAATAATTGAGCCAAACATAGCGGTAGGTACATGGCTGTAATCCCAGAAAACTGAGAGGCTGCTGAGTGGAATCACAAGTTCAAGCCTAGCTGTGGCTACTTAGCCAAACTCTGTCTCAAAATAATAAAATAAATAAAAAGAGTGAAGGGTGTAGTTCAGGCAAAGGCCCTGGGTCCCTCTGCTATTACCTCAAAACAGTATTATGATTGTCTTTATGATGCTGCACATTAAATATGCTCATATGGGATATACAAATCGAGATGGAAATAAAGAAATCTGATACAGGTTAAATGTCCACCAGCATAACACGTACACCCTCAATTTGAGTCAGCAGAGAAATGGTCAAATGCTTCCAGAAGGTACTTTTATTCCATGGCTGCTATGAATACTTGCGACCAGGCTGGAGCCCTCACCAACTCCCCAGTCATGCCAGGAGGGCTCTGTTTTTTGTTTTGGCTACAGCACACTTCAGTACTGGACTTACTCCAGTGGGCTCTGCCCTGTCACTTACACTGCCCATGGCCCTTGGGTGATGTAGGCCTCCTCATTTTAGTACATGAGGGACCCTCTCCTCACCCTCATCAAGAATTTATACACCCCCTTAGCAGGACTAGCCCATATGTTATTCCTCTTTATTCTGCAAATAAGTTCTAATAAAGTCTCTTTTGTAAAAAATCCTCTTGTAATAAAGCCTCTTTTGAATGACATGTTCTTTTTTTAATGTATTTGGTACAAGGCCTCACTATGCAGCTCAGACTCATAGTGATGCTTCTGTTTTCAGCTTTCCTAGCAAAGGGATTACAGGTGTGTGTCACCACAGCTGGTCTCAGTGGCAGGCTCAGTGTTCCTGGGGATGGGGTTGGTATGGCATGTGGTGCTGGGGATCAAACCCCAGTCCCTGTGCTTGCCTAAGTAGGTGCTGATGTGTCCTTGTTTACTTATGATTTTTATGTTGGACAGGCCAGGCTAAGCTGATTCCCTCTGAGATGGTAACACAGAAGTCACTTGTGTCCAAAGCAGCCAGCAGCTTAGTGATAGCACTAAAGTGAATCAGTCCCACAGATTACTGGAGAATGTGAATTGTGGGGAGAATGGTCCATGAAGTGCACTTGATGTATGTAATGTTCTGTAGGCATCAGGGAAGGGAATCTGATTTAGGGTACAGTTTCTTTGTTAAGCTTTTAAAAATCTGGATGACCTTTCTATGGGTGAGAGTGGAGTATTGAAGTGACCCACTATGATTGCATTAGGTAATTTTCTATGTGACCCTTCATGTTAAGTAGTGTCTGTTTTACGTCATTGGGCACACCAGTGCTAAGTGCACATATGTGTACAGTTGTTATATCTTTTTGATGAATTGTACCCTTGACGAAAAGAATGGCCTTCTTTTTCTCACCTGACTAATTTTGTCTTGAAGTCAGCTTTGTCAGATAAGATTCCTGCTACTCTTTTTTTCTGTCCCAGTACCAGGGATTGAACTCAGGACCCTGCACTTGCCAGTGCTTGTTCTACTGAGCTATCTCCCTGGCCCCATGAGTACAGCTACCTTTGCTTACTTGTAGAAAACTGAAACTTCTGTGCATCAACTTATACAATAATTAATCCAAAATGGATAATAAACATCTAGCTAGGCTTATGGCCTGATTTTTGGAACTGCATATGGAAGCACTTGAAGCCAGAGGCATGGGCAAAAACTTCCTGGACCATTCCTTGGTAGGACCATTCCAGCAAGGAAATGGTAGCAAGAATCAACAGATGGGACTATACCAAATTAAAAAGTTTCTGCATAGTAAGGAATAACAAGTAACAGTATAAAGAGAGAGCCTACATCAGAGGAGAAACTCTTTGCCAGCTACTTTTCAACAGAAAAGTTCATGCACAACACATAAAGAACTCAAAATAATGCCTGTGAGTTTGAGACCAGCTTGAGCTACAAAGGGAGTTGAAGGCCAGCCTTAACTACATAGAGACACCCTGTCTTAAAAAGGACCAAGCAAGCAAGCAAATAAGCAAACAAACAAAAAACAACAATCCCCCCCGAAATTAAACAGCCCAGTTAACAAATGAACAAATAAATTGAACAGATACTTCTTAAAAGAGGAAGTATAAATGTCCAACGAGTCATGAAAAAAATGTTCCACATCTTTAGCCATTTAGGAAATGCAAATCCAAACTATTTTGGGATTCCATCTTGTCCCAGTTAGGATGGTGATCATCAAGAATACAAGAACACAAAATCCTAGCAAGGGTGGAGGAAAAAGAAAGAATACTTCTACACTGCCAGTGGGAATATAAGTTAGTATAGCCAATGTGGAAATCAGTGTAGTGGTCCTGAAAGATTCTAAAAACAGAGGCACCATGTGATCAAGCTGTATCAGTGTTCTGTACCTACCTGAAGCAGTTAGTTTGTCACATTGGCGGGATGCTCACATGCCCAGGTTGGTTGTGGTATAATTCACAACAGTCAAGATATGGAACTGGCCTGGGTACCCATAATGGATGAGCAGACCAAGAAACGCAGTACTTAGACCCTGTGGAGTATTATTCAGCTGTATCATTCTATCATTTGTAGGCAAGTAGATAGAGATAGAAATCATCATGTGAATCAAAGACAAATAGTCATATTCTCTCTAATATGTGGAATGTAAAAAAATAGGAAATAAAGTAAAAGGGAAGCTATTATTAGACAAGAGGAAGAGAAGAAGGAGAGGTGAATGGGTATAAATGTGATAAGAAGTGGTGAGGATATGAGGAAAATATATTGTCTTAATTACTCTTCTCTCATTGCTAGGACAAATGCCCAACACCCAAAATGAAGGAAGGAAAGGTTTATTTAGCTCACAGCTACTGAAGGTTTCAGTCCGCATTCAGCTGGCTCCAAGGCAGAGGGGCACAGAGCAGAAAGCAACTTTTCATGGAGGAGGCAAGAGCAAGAGCTAAGCGAGGAGCAGCTGACTCCTCTTTCCTCCTTACACCGAAATGCAAATTACTTGCCCCAGGGCAGGTGCAGCATCCACACCCACAGCAATCAACCACAAACTCCAGGAGCTGCCCCAAAACTGCAGGAGACTTTGGGGGGACACCTATACGCAAACCATACCATATGTGCATTTAAATTGCCTTAAGACATGAAACTAAGGGGTGGGAATGGGGGTGAAAATGATTAAAGTATGTTATGTACATATACAAGTCTTCTAAAATGCAACCCATTGATGAATATTATTACTAAATTAAAATAAAAGAGAAACTGGGGGCCGCCATCTCTGGTGGCTCCCCACGCCTGCTGTGTCCTGCTGGCCAGGAGTGGTGAGCAGACTTATGGACTCTGTGAGGGCAGGTCGCTGCTGATAGTCAAAGGCCAGAGATATTCACCTTAAAAGAGCTGTAGTTTGATAATTTGCTCTTTCTATACGAATTGAGCAAGACCTCTCAGCTGAAGTATAACATATTTCTGTGAGCAGTAGAGTTTCTCTTCTTTGGAGGACTCTGACAGAGGCAGACAGCAGTCTTAGCTGTCACCAAGCTCATTCGATTTATGTCTTATGTGCTGGTAAAGACCCATGCCAGTGGTGACAGTTCCAAACAGCTGGGATAAGAACCACAAGATGCCTAACCATTTGAATCTTCTGGAGGATGGCTTTCGGATACAGTAACATGTACTGTAATTTGGGTAAAATGTTCACACTTCAACCATCTCTTTATGAAATTGATTTCAAGAGCGAGGGAATAGATGAACATTCAATGGTCCTATTCAATGGTCTTTGGGCACTGTTCATTGATATCTTTCCTAGTGTTGTCAATATAAATGCTTCCCCCCTTCCTTATCTTTTTCAAAATGTACTACAGAGTTTGTTTAGACCTTGCAAAGCATTTGAGGATTTTATGGAGGGTTCTGCAGAAAACAGAAAGGTGCTGAGCTTGTTTTCATGTTTTGCACTCCCTCTTGTCCCTTACTCTACCTTCTTATATTATTTATTGCCTTCTTCCTTTCTCTCTTTTTGCAAATATTTATTGAGCTTCCACTGTGTTATTAGTTTTTGCTAAATCCCAAGATATAACAATGAACAAGATACATAATCTTTTTACTTGCATCACTTTACACTTCAGTGCAATTTGATAGATATTAAATGACAATCACTGGCAAACGCCAATGTGGTGTTAGAAAAGAAAATAGGATTTCCTTGAGATAATGAAGTGAGCCACCCCTGGATTAGGAGCAAGCAAGTCAGGAACCGAGCCTTTATGCTGCTAGTGCCCTTTAGATGTGTACATTGTTTCCACGAAATTAACATCCCTGCTGGCTCAGGCTGGCTTTCTCTCTACTGATGGGAACTTGTAATGAGTGAGAAAGCCACCCTGCGCTTTCCAACTGAGGCATGAAAAGGGAAAGGAGACAAAAAAAGATAACTACTACTTCTTTGTTTGGCCTGCTGGTTTTAGCAGGTGAATAGGTGACTTGGCAGTTATTAGTAATGTACTGAACAAAAAGATCTAGAAAGAACTAATTTTGTCACCTGTACCAGTTTCATTCTCAACTGCTGTTTCAGGCTCTCTGAGGTTCCATGGTGACAATGGTACAGAATTGGAATGTAATCTTGAGCTTAAGAAAAAAAGGAAGAAGAGAGGAGTGGGGAGGAGAAGAGGGGAAGTAAGGAGGGTGGACTACAAAGGAGGGGAGAAGGAAGAAGGGGAGGGGAGGGGAACAGAAAAGAGGAGACGGGCTTGACTCAGAACAGCTCTAGCATATCCACACTTGTCATGTCGAAGGCGCTGTGTCTGTTTGAAGTGATCCACCAATTCAGGTTTCTACATTGCAATCTGGTGGGTGTAGCATACTCTCATAGCCCCTCTATGGATTGCCTGAGAGTTCATTTGTCACCTCGAGAATTCTCTCCATCCAGGTCCTCTTCCATCCCCCACATGGAGAACGCGTGGCCTCAGTCATCTTAATGTATTCCCAGCATCTGCAGTCCAATAATTTATTCATGAGCTGAAATCACTAATCCCAGTTTGGGGTGGAGAAATGTTTACTTGGTCACTCACGTTCTGTTAAGCCGAAGCGTAGGAGGCGGGCTTGCTAGCGGCTGTCCTTTCCCTGACGACTTCAGGGGTTGTGTGTTGTAAGCCATTTTATCACAAAGCCATGGGTAGCAGTCTGGGAGGGTGCGTTGGGAATTTGCTAATGGACAGCAAGTACCTGCTCCGACACATTAATTCCCTTCCCTGTCAGCCTGCATCATTGCAGAGCACGCGTGATGAGAAGCAAGGTCCCGTCGCACTAGGGCACCTGCTGCTTCTCCATCTGCCCGGCGCAGTAGCGCCTCTGATTGCCCATTTTTCAGCCTAATGGCTTATTCCTTCTCTCTTTGTAAAGTTTTTACATTTTTTATTGTGATTTTAATAGCCATTAAAAAAATGTCCTCATCTCTGCTGGGATGTTGATAAAAAGAATCACATTAATAATATTCTAAACCAGGCCCAAATGGAGCCGGCTCCAAGGGCTGCGTTTCCCTGTTTAGTCTGATAAAGTTGTCATGGCGATAATGTCTCCTGAGAAGGAGAGCGCCAGCGCGCAGGCTGATGGGCGGAAATGGTTCAGAAGGCAGCAAACTAGCAAATAGTGAACTCGAGGGCCAGTGTGCTGGGCGTGTTTTGGTTTCGCTTTTGTTTCCTGCTTGGGCTTTTATTTCATATCATTTTTCTTTTTTGGCTATGCTGAGCTCAGTTATTGGAAAGAATGTGATGATTCACATCTCTCTCTCTCTCTCTCTCTCTCTCTCTCTCTCACATACACACACACACACACACACACACACACACATTTTACTTGAAGGTTTATATAAAGTCTCTTTATAATCTACTGGCAGTATTCCCACACTGGCCTTTGGATTCTGTCTAACGCTCTGTTGATTTGGCTGGATTAGTCAAAGCAGCAGATCATTATTATGTATTGAACATCTGTCAAAAATGGCACCAACAATTATCAAACACATTCTCTTGCAGGAAGATTTAGATTTAAGCACTTGAGAACAACTTTTTACAAATAATAAACAAATAGTACCATCTATTTTTACACAAATCAAGAAACAAGAGGAGAATGCTCTTGAAATAATCAAAGATGAAAACAGACGTGTGGACCATGGGTAATTTAAGAGCAGATGGTTACTGTTTACTGAAGGGTCAGTCAGAACTGCCCAGTTCTAAGCCCCGGGCCAGTAAAAGAGACAATTGAGTATTTTATGAGGTAAATAGGAGCTCTAATGTTAGCTGAAATCTAATTTTTTTTTTTGTTAAAAGTGTGACAAATTATCCATAGGACAGACTGTCTTGCTATCCATATGTTTATATTTTTTTATTAAATTTATTGGTGAATGGGGACTATTCACATCTTAGAATGTATGATAAGAAAATACTGTAAGTTGTAAAAAGGAGAAGAAAAGCAGCATGGGAATTTCTGGGAAAACACTTCAGAAAATACTTGCATTTGTAGTTACATGTAAAAGAGCAAAAAGTCACATTTATTAACTGAACCCTAGGGAGGCAATCCTGTAACTCTGAGCTGTCTAAACCATGTTCTCATAAAGATGAATACAGTGCCAACCACTGTTAGTAGAGACCTAAGAACCCGTTGGACAAGAATATCCAGGTCCTTGGACATACAGCCTCTGTCTATAGACTCCTTAAACAGACTACCTAAAAAGAAGGTGCTAAAATAACCAAAAAGGATGGAGAAAGCTTAATACAAGAAAGGGCTTACTTCATTATCAGCAAGTGATTATGCTTTAGGTGCTTAGTTTTTCAACACTGGACTAGGTGCTGCAAGAAAAGAAATACAATGTTCTCCTTGCTTGTAAGGAGCTGACAATTAAGTAGACAAAGGCCATATGTACACCTATGTGGTGTAGCTCACTGGACAACAAGGCAGGCAGGTAGAAGGTGTGCTGCACCTGCGCGGACCTAACTCCATGCTTTGTGGAGTAGGGCCTGTGTGAATGAACTGCCACACCTGTCTGTCTGGGGCTGGACATAGTCAGGTACGATTAAGCCAAACTGTCCCAAATGGAAAGCCAAAGGCTAAGAAAACGACATGACCAACATCCCTTAGAAAAGAATGGAACAGGTGGTACAAATTTCTTTCTCAAATGGAGATAGGAAGTCTTCCCCCTGTAATGCATTGACATCTTCCTCAAATTACAAAAAAAAAAAAAAAGGAAGGAGTGGATGGAGGGAGGCTGGGAAGGAGAAAAAGGGCTAAGTTCCTGCTTTCCACTTAGAACTATTTGGATGGAAATGGCTGCTCTAAGTGGCATGGATTCTTTTTGTTATATGTCTCAATACAACAGCAGGATTTGCATAAATTCACAGATGGCAGAACCATATGCATTAGAGAGATAATCTCAGGTCAGGGTGGAGGAGTCTGGGGTAAAAAGCTCTGGTGTGAGAGTAAAAACCTTTAAGACTGAGTATGTCATCTTCAAGAATTATTTGTATGTCTTTGGGAAAATTGTTTTACCTCGTTTTTCTTTTATAAAAGATGGTACAGAATCCCTCCCACAGGACGTTTAGGGGTAAACCGGACAAGGACATCCATGCCAAGCAAAGAGGACAACAGATGTGAGACTTACTGACTTCCATAATGGCAAGCACAGTCTCTGAGACTGGTCTCACGGGGGATAACTTGACCTCATGACCAACTCTGCTTCCCCTGCCTTTTCAGACCCACCTTCACATTTCTAAACAGTGCTCATGGTGAGGAGTGGAGGGTACGCAGAGAGGACGCCAAGACGGTCACCATCACTGGTCACGGTGCAGCGGTTCCTTCTTCTCTGCCGACCCTGGGACCTGAGCAGTGACTCCGGCATGCCGCGTACATGTGTGTCCCAGGAAACCTGGGTAGGTTAGGAAGGTCATACAAACTATTTACTTTCATCCTAGTTTTTAAAAGCAACTTGCCTATGTATACTATTTTGACAGGGTTATAGATTATATTGCAATTTTTAAAAATTGTGAGGTACAGAGAGGGACTAGAATGATCTGACGGACACAGACAGCCCTGAGGCACAGCAGCACGCTGACGAGCACTGCGAGCCCGATGGGCTGTCTCTTGTGTGTGCCAGGGCTCAAAAGGCAAGGATGCCAGCTCACCTGGTCCCCAGGGGGAGCAGTGCAGGGAGGTGGCTGAGGTGCTGCCAGCCAGGTGCTAGGGTCACCCAGGAAGAGCAGATGCCTCTATGCCTTTCATTTTCTAAAAGAGAATGCTGGAGGTCCCCTGTCCTTTTGGGTACTCTTATAAGTAAAGCAGAAGAGTGGGAAAGAGAAACTTCTCCCGTACTAACCCACGTGTTCTGGTGCTGCCTAGCACTGTGTGCATGTGGTGTATACAGACCCCGGGGCAGCATCCCTGGCAATCACTTGCCTGGGCCCTAAATGTGTTATTCAGCCAACAAATGCTCCAGTAAATCACTGAATCAAAAGTCAAATGCAGATCCCTAAAGAGGTTTTGATAGCAGTTCATTTCATTTCTTTCTTTTCCCTTTTGAGTACTATGGATGGAACACAGGGCCTTCATCCTGAGCTACATTCCCAGCACCCTTTTATTTATTTATTTCTTCTTCTTCTTATTTTCTTTTTGTTTGTGTTTTTGCTTTGAGACACTCTTGCTAAGCTGTCCAGGCTGGGTTTAAACTCAGAATCCTCTTGCCTCAGCCTACCAGAGTTCTGAGATTACAGGCTTGCACCATTGTGCCCAGATATATTTATTCCTTTTGCCTCAGACACCTGCAGCTTTGTTTTCTGCCTCCCACTAAAGTACAAGGTCCAGTAAGAGCTGGGTACCAGTAACTCATGGCACCTCCCACGTAAGGGTGCTCCCTGGTAGAATTTCTCCCTGGTAAGGAGAAATTTAGCCTCCTTGGCCATAACTGAATTCTATGTTCATATATCAGTGCATTCGGGGAAAGCATTTTTGGTTCTCCCTGGTAATTATGATAACATTTAAGAGAGTCAGGAAATAGTCTAGATTTCTTTATCCAGGGGTACCCAAGTGAGTTCCTACTGCTGTCTGGGGGAAAAGAGCATATTCTTGCAGCATTGTTCTTTGTGTATTGTCCTGTGGCCTTCTCCTTGCATGAGTCAAGGCTGAGCCCTTTAGATGTGTCTTTATTCTGTAGCTGGTAAGTAGAGCGAATGGTTAGCAACTGACTTTAGCCAGGAACTGAACAGCATCTTACAGGAAAAGTCATGAATCTCCAATATCCAGTGGGTGTAGAAATAATCATTCTACAGTATAAAAAGCAGGCACCTATAGGTTAGCTGGCCTGAAAGGTGTAAATAGATGGAAGAAATTGAACGCTGAGAGCTTGACAGCCAAAATAAGGTGCAAAAAGTACTTTTAAAAGAGATGAAAATAAAATTGACACTTTAAATGGAAGGCAGGAAGTCTAAAAGCTCCAGAGGAAAATCCTGAGGAGGGAAAAGCCAGTTAAATGTGGGTTGGTCTAAGAAGAAATCACAAAGACAGGGGAGATTGGCTAGTCCTGGAAAGAGATAGGAGAAGAGCAGAGAGGACTGGGGCTGAGGGGCATGATTGCACTGGGGAAGCAGCCCAGCTATTTCCAGAATGGGAAGAAGCACAGTGTGATTTTAAGAGGGAGCATGGGGTGAGCAAAGTGGTCCCAGCGAGGGTGGGGTTTATGGAGGATGGGAAGAAAGAAGGACAAGGTGGAAAGAAGAGGGGCTGATGGTCGGACTTGCCAAGCAGCCTTCTTGTGGGGCTTGAGAAGCAGAGACATTCAAGGATGACATTTCCTGGGGCATGAGAATGGCTAGGGCTCACCCTACAGTGGCAGGGACAGACACACAGCTGTCTGGTGGGTGCCATGAGGGCGGCTCATGGCGCCAAGTGACTCATGAAGTCATTTCTTGTCCTTCTGAACATTATTCTTGGTGGTTAATGACTTTGTTCCTTAAATAATAGTTTTGACAATGTCATGCAGCATGTCTACAAAATGAACTAAAATAATCTTTTGCTTTTAAACTATAAAATTAGCATGTGACACAAAAATATACATTATGAAAAATCTCCCATTTGGCTTTAGCCCTTCAAGGATTTCAAAAAAATGTTTTGGCATAAATTTTTCAGCCTTTATTGTTTCTGGATTTTAAAGTTCTCTGCATAGCTGTTCCATTGCACTCCCTCACTTTCATTAAGTATTGATTATTTGTAAAATTATATGTACATTATTTCCAAAGGTTCCAATGGGCAGGAACAATCTAAATCTACACAGCCATGATTAGACTCCTGGATCACCTGGAAGATACCTGTTCTTCGCTTGGCCACAGCCCTGCTGGTGACCTCCAGAGAAACTCGGTCCCACTTTGCATGCCCATTGTTCCATGGCTTTAAAAATAGACTGAATACAAAGCGAATATTTTTTATGTATTTTTGTGTGTGCATATGTATTACTGATTATATTTTTGCACATGAATAATTTGATTTTTTTTTTTGCCTGGCATGAATTGAGGTTTGTTTTTTTTTTTTTGCCGAACTGGGGTTTGAACTCAGCCCCTTGTGCTTGCCAGGGAAGCGCTTACTCCACTGAGCCATTTCCCTGACCCCTGAATTGAGGTTTTGTACTTTTTATGTCCATTCTTTCCTGCTACCTTAGATATTTTTACATGAATATTTAATGTAGCCCTGGGATTACAGGTGTGTACCATCACACCTGGTCTCAGTGGCCAGCTCAGTGCACCTGGAGGGGAAGTGGAACCAGCGTGGCACGTGGTGCTGGGGTCAAACCCTGGTCCATGTGCTTGCCTAAACAGGTTTAGTCTACTGAACTATCACTCCAGCCCTTTCTCTTTGTCTTTTGAAGCTTTGCAGTTTCACTGTGATTTATACCTGAATGAGAATTTATTTTTGTTTGCATTGTTTAGGATTATTTGGATTTCTCAAATCTGAGGATCTGTGTTTAAAAGTTGTGGAAACTTTTGATCATTATCTCTATAACCATTACTCCTATTGCACTATCTTTAAAATGTACAACTAGAACTCCCACTAGACACGTTACAACTTCTTTCCCTGTGTAGTACAGCCCCTGTCTTCAGTGTTTCTTAATTCTTTTTCCAATTTGCTCCTTTTAGTATTATATTTCTCCTTGTATAGTTCATTCGAAATTATATTCAATTTCACTGATCTTTCTTTCCCCAGTCATATCCAACCAATCAGCTCATCCTTTGAATGTTTTATTTCAGTGATTATATTTTCACTTCTGGAAATTTCTATTTATTTCCAAATCCTTTTTATGTTGTTTTGCTTGGCAGCTCTGCATATTGTGTAGGGGTAGGTGACTTTTTTTTTGGCAGAACCGGGAATTGAACTTAGGCCCTTGCGCTTGCCAGGGAAGCACTTATTCCACTGAGCCATCTCCCCAGCCCCTGGGTAGTTGACTTTTGGTGTGCGTTTTTGGAACTTCCTTTGTAGCAATCACCTAGAACTTTTGTGATGTTGAGTCTCTCCTGAGAAGAGTGAGCTTCACTTCTGAAATTGGCCAGGATGTTTCCAACCTGCAATACAAATAACTTTCTCAGCTTGAAGTATTTTTGACCATAAATTGGCATGAAAATGGGCCTGTGATCATATACTTAAGGGAAACTTACCCTCTACCTTACTACTTTGTTTAGTTTTTATTTTTTTCTTCTTCCTTCAGCTTGGTACGTATTTAGACACACTGAGATGACAGCATAGACTTTGGGCTTCAAGCTTGATATTGTGCTCTCCCATTAGACTTTCCTCATGAGGCACAGTAGGGGACTTACTTCTGTCTCTTAAGGCAGGGTGACCTGGGACTATTAAATCATTAGCTTAGCATCACCAGTGTCCATCAGATACAACCACAGCAAAGGTGGTCTACGTGCTCAGTTATCTAAAGACAATTGCCACTGTTACTGCTTTTCTTAGTAACTAGCTTCTTTAAAATAAAACAAGAGTATTTAGCCAATTTATTTAATGCAGTGGGAAGGTTACTGAGATGTAATGCACCATGCCGCCAGAATCTGACCTCGAAACAGAACTCAAGGTTTTTTTTTTTAATAATTCAGAATTATATCAATAATTTCACATAATATTTGTGAGTACTGCAGTAGCAAGTGAATGTACTTAACCATTCCTTCAGGGTTGATATTTAAAGTTAACTTCAGTTTTAAACTATTATTTAATCTATAAAGACACACACACACATATGTATATATATATTATATATATATATATTATATATATATATATTTTTTTTTTTGTGTGTGTGTATTTTAGGGAAGGATCTACAGGGTGTTCAGGGTCTCATTACTAGGTTGGACTCCTAGTGATTCACTTGTTTACAGCCTCTCAAGTGCTGGGATTATAGGTGTGCGTCCCACACCCAGTCTCAATCGCCCTCTCAGTGTGCTCCAGTGGCAGGGCCAGCAGGAGAGGCCAGGGGATCAGAGATGCCAGCCCTGTGTCTGCTTGCAGGCATTAATCCACTGAGCTCTTTGTCCATCCCTCATAATGCTTTTCATATGTGCACAGTCACTTTCATAGGACATAGTGCCAATATAAAAGAGGTGCATGTTTTTAAAATTGTTAGTATACTTCAAAAATTGCTTTTCAAGAGCATTTATCTACTTACATTCGCCTCAATAAAAATGAAAGTGTTTTATGGCCCAATCAATATTTGGTGTCATTGTAAAGATTTTATATTTTCCAAGGGGGTTTTCTTTCAAAGAAAGAAATATATAGAGAGAGAAATTTTAAAGTTTAAACAGCACATAATGGAGCACACCAGTAATCCCAGCACTCTGGGAGGCTGAGGCAGGAGGATCATAAGTTTCAGCCTAGCCTGAAGAATTTAGAAGATCCATACCAGTATTAAAATAATGATGATGATGGTGGTAGTGGTGATAGTTATAGTAATAATATCAACAATAATAACAATAAAACTCAGGGCAAAACCCTCAGGTTCAGTCCCTCAACACTAGAACAATGTTGAAAGCATTCAACCTTAGGAATAAGGTTGACTGTGTAGACATACAACTGTGCCACTGAAAATGAATGTAGAAAGGTTCATCACCTGAGCTAGTTCATCAAAAGAAATGCTGACTGGACAACCTGGTGGTTCTTTTCTGGGTCTCTTCTGCCCTCGCACTTTCCTCTCCTCTGTTTTTAAGACAATGTTTTCAAACATATCCTGTGCCTTATCTTGAGGGTGCCTCCTCGTGGTAATCCTGCATTCAATCCACTGTTCTGGTAAGTCATTTTCTGGTTGAATAACAGAAAAGGGAGAAATATAAGGAAACGCACATTTTCAAAAAGTGAAAACTCTCAGGATATATAACTCTATACATGCATATCTTTACCCACCATGTCAAAACACCTCATGCATGTGGAGGCCAGGCTGAGAGACAGAAAACTCAATGGCTGATACTCTGATTTTTTATTCAAAGAGCATATGCACTTATTCCTGCTTAGAGTAATTTGAGGGCAGATAATGTAAAATGTCTTTCGAGGATGAGTAGCAACAGGACAGTGTGGCTTTTCTGCTGCCAGCTCCAACAGCCTTAGAAGGACAGCTCTCCCAGGGCCTGCTCTCTTCGTAGTAGCATCAGCGTCCGTTGGTCTCTCCCTCAGCCTCAAAGCCCCATTTCCAGGTCAGGTGCTTCCTCCTGTCTCCTTTCCTCCAGGTGACTGACTGCCTTCCAAGCAGCTCCCTGACGTGCAGACGTAGGCCTTTCTCTGCCAACTCTCCAGCAGAACTGGCTACCAACAGAGTCCATCTCCAGGTTCCTGGAAGTGATTGGATTCAACTTGGAAGAGGCTGGATTCTAGCCAGGCATGTCCACGTGGGCTGGGCTGGTGGTCCCAGATGGGAGAGGCAGACTTCGTGTGAGCAACAACCCTGAGAGCTGCAGGGGCGCTGCCCAAGACAGCACAATTCCTGGCACCACAGAGCTCCTTGAAAATATCACCTTCTTTTCTATTTGAATTCTATTTTCAGAATATCATGAAGGTGATTCTATTCAGATGCCGATAGATTGACTTAAAAAATGGAAAGTAATTAAGCAATCATTCTGTTTTCAAAGGTCATGTTTGACCGATTTTACCCAGGACATCAGCATCCACAAATTGTTTGTAGTTTGATTTGTTGTAAATGTTGAATTTGTTTCTTAACAATTATTATTGGTCCTTATCCACATTCCTGGTTTTTATAACTCTCTGAGTTTAGGATAAGGGGGATTATTTCACTTTACTGCTTCTTATATAGGGTAAATGTCATCATTCCAAAATCAGGGTGGTCAGAGACAGCTTGCTCAGGTCTCATTTCATTTTGGGGTGATGTGACTTCACATTTGTGCTCTCCAGCTGTGCTGTGCTAAGACCGGTGAAAGTGGACCATGAGGCAGACCTGAGTCTGTCATCCTCCTGGCTTGATTTACCTCAGCTTTTCTTGCTTTCAGCCCATTCTTTCCCATCTTTCCTCTCTGCAATATTTTTTTTAAGAAGAGGAAAGAATTTCCTAAGGACATATGCATATGGAAGATGAAGGTGATTCTAATTCTGACTTGTTTAAACCAGTGTTTCTTCAGGTAACCATGGGGCACTACTTTGAGGCAGAAGCCATAGGTGAAGGGTGTGTGGCCTATCAAAGTGAAGCCCTGTGTGGGCCCTTTTAAACATGAGCTGAGATTTTTTTTCTCTATCTGTAAAATGGGCTAGCGGCAACCACATTCCCCTTCACTATTCTCATCTTCAAATATATGGTCACTTCCATGTTTGTTAGAGAATTAAGTTTTAGTCATCTCTATGCTCAGATCACTTTGAGATACTTTCTCTTAGGAAGGTCATTAGTGTATTAGTTAGTACTCTCAGAATTCTTATCTTCTTTGGATTTGGAAAAACTTGTAGTTAAAACCTCTTCTTTTTTTGGCTTTGAGAAGAAGGCCTTGAGGTTACAAGTTCTTCCCATTTATTCATGAGCACAGAAAAGTACAAGAATGTTCTGATAACAAATGACCCAAGTTCAAATGATGGAATAACCAAGAAAGAAGGGTTAAGGGTGGACCACAAGATAGACAGACCATGGTAAATGGCTCATGTACAGGATGCCAAAGGTGAGGATTTGAGAGCAGGCTGTATAGAGATTCAGAGAGAGTCCTGTGTACTTCTCCCATAATTTCTTTGACTTACTGTATTTCATCTTGTTGGAAAAATTCAAGAGCTTGCCTCACCTCTGTTCCTACAGAATGTGGTCTCTACATTGAAATCAAGAATGTCATTTTAAAATATTAAGTCACATAACATTGCTTCCTTTGTTAAAACCTTGCAAGGATTCCCACTGAACTTCAAGGGAAAAGTCAAGCTCCTTGCAGTGACCTATAATACCCAACGTGCCCAGGGTCCCTCTAACTCTAGCTCATCTGACTGTCCCCCTACCCATGCACACACTGAGCTCTGAGTGTGAATGCTTCAGTGGGCTTTGATTTTGCTGTTCTCTCTGCTCAGGTCATGTTCTTTGCAGGTGGCTTCAGGCTCACCCCAGTCCTTCTGATGTCACCATTACAGCGAGGCCACCTCTGTTCACACCATGTGATATGAAGCCCCTTAGCACCCCCGACTTCCTGTGCTGTTTGAAGATTCATTTTTTTCCTGATAGTATTTGTTACCTTAATACAGAAAACATCTTATTATTGTACTTATTTGACAATTTATCCTTGCCTAGAAGTTTGGGGGAGGCAGGGATTTGGCTAATTTTGTTAATGAATGGTTCCTCACCTCTCAGAACTATGGCTGGAGCCTTGGTAGATACTCCATGAATAATGCCTGAATTAACAAGAGAGGAAATTTAAAAGTATATGATGGATTTCAGAAGACAAATGTCTTCTGTACTTTGTCAGGCAAAATGAGTCCTTTTACAAAACAAGATAAAACTTCGAAGTAGATTTTAATAAAAATCAAAGGAGAAGGAAAATATATTGATTGCCAGAAAAAAATAGAAGCAACATACCAAGATCGGAGTCTGGAGGTAAATAGTTTCTGGAGTGACAGAGGCCACCTTCTGATCACTTTCACTATGCGTCTGTATGCAGCACTGCCTAGCAAGTCACCTGAGGGTGCAAGTGACACCCTTCAGGATTCTGTCCTTTCTGGTAGGAGACAGGTAGCATAGCCATTGCCACTAGAAATACTGATTCTATGAAATGAATGTATACCCTTCCATGCCCTATGGGTGCCGCACAATGGAGTTGGCGGCAAACACCACTGAGAAAAGCACCAGGGAGTGATGCTGCCTTCTGCCTCCTCTGCATCTTTGGTTTGCAGGTCACGGGGTGTGCATGTCGTCTACCCCTGTTTACTGTCACACAGTCCCAGTATGCTCACAGAATCCAGTTTTCCACAAGAGAATGCATGTGCAGTTAGTTGAGGAGGCCTCCGAGTCCTTGTCCCCATTTCCAGGAAGTGCTGGCAGAGAGGTTGCTGCTTGAGACTAGAGAGAGTTTTCAATTTTTTCTCTTTGCAGTTGTGATCTCAGCTCAAAAAATAATTACCTCCTTCACGCTAATCCATGTGCACTTACGAAAGCAGTTAGAGGTTCAGAGAAATAAAGTGTCAGTGAGGTCTTCATCCCTGAGCTAGACCACCAGGGAGCTCTTCCTTGCAGGTTGCACTGGTGACAAGGAGACCCGAGATTCCTTGGACTCCTTGCTCTCAGGAACAGGAAAGCCACAGAGCTTGCAAAAACAAAGGAAAGCAAAGCGAAAACCAAAACACTGCGATCACAGGTTGGTTCCTTCTAGAATGTTATGCTCATTGGAGTTTTGGAATTTCTCCCTTTGTCCCCAGATCTTTTGTAGAGAACATAACCATTCCATTTATTGTTTCTGAGATATTTTCTTTTCTAATCTAGACCATTTCTTTCCATCGCCTTTAGTCACCATGCCTTGGGTATGGTTTGCAGGCTCCAACATATCAAAAGAGGATCCAAGAAGGCAGAAATAAAGACAGAGGACAAATTTGTGTCAATGAAATCCCATGACAACTTACTTGCATTTGGAGATCATGCATGACTCTTTTTCCCTTGATGAAAGGATTTTTTTTAAACTATTCTGAAAATGCTAATGAGATAAGTTTCAAGGAACTGACAGTAATGGGAACTTGAATGCTGCAGTGATAACTCAAAAGAAATTATTTCACTCATCTTAGTCTTGCTGGGCAGAAAAATGAGCCAGCTGGCAATCGAGGCCTGCAGATGCCTCAGACTTCTCTGTGCTCCCAAACGCACAAGGCTGCCTCAGAAGAAAGTCAGTCTTCAGGCCAGGATGACTTTTCAGACTGAAATCTTGGAGGGCTTTGATGATAATGGCTTCAGCCCAGCAACTCCACTTCTAAATTGGAGGGTTTTTTCTAGGGTGCTGACTGTGGGGTGAAGGTGAGAAGCCCCCGGGAGGTTATGGCTAGGGCTAGGCTCTCAGGCACTTTGTGGCTCTGCTGTATGAGGGAGCAGCACAGCGCCACTCTCCTCCACAGGTACAGGACGTGTGTGGCCCAGCCTGGTGGTGAGACCCACGTGGCGGCCTGAACACTTTACCTGCCACAGGGACACATGCTTGGCCGTTGGTGTGAGGGGCTCAGCTGGTTTCCATTGAAAGTCAGAACTCTGGCCTCTGGGGAGTCTGCAGTTCCCTGGAAATCTGTCAGCTAGAGAGAAGCTCAGCTGTCACCAAGCTCCTGGAGAAGAGGCCAGATTCATGTTAAGTTCCTCTGCATGTTTACTCTCTTTGCTCAGTCTGAACACATACTCTGTGTTTATACAGGCTGCCTTAGTATCAATATCTGTTGTTAAACAAGAGTGTGTTTTGAATCACTGGCTACACCTTGAACTTCCGTGGGATGAGATCAAACCTGATTCTTCTCCCTGGCTGGGAATGGAAGAGGAGAGCTTTGGTCCTACACTGCACAGGGCAGCTCAGGGAGGAGAAACCAGCCATCAGTTCTGAGGGCTCATTGGCAGGGGAGTTGGGAAGGAGGTAGAAAGTCCAAGTGATTCCAAATTCAGAGGCTGGCTTAAAGCTGTGGTCAGCATAAGGGAATGCCATGGAGGACCAGATGTCTGCTCCAACTGTGGGCATCACAGCTCTTTCCAAGAGGGATGTCCAGCTGCTAGTGAAACAATAGGCAGTGGGGAGTCATCTAACATTCCACAGATATCAGTGTTTCTGTTCCTGCTGGTATTCATATCCCAGATGGCCTGTGGATTCTGGCTCCATCGCTTAGAAAAGAAGTGACCTTGGGAACTTGCCGTAACCTCTGTTTTCGTTTCTACAAAAAAAAAAAAAAAAAAAAAAAAGGACTACTTAGGGATAAAACTAGGTATGCCATTTAATTTATTTTTATTTTTATTTTTTGTATTTAGAAGAGGATCTACAGGGTCTCACTACACAAATCAGACTCGTAGTGATCCTCCTGTTTTCAGCCTCCTAAGAGCTGGGATTACAGGCACGTGCCACTACACCCAGTCTGAATCACAGTGTCGGCATGCCCTGGGGGCAGGGCCAGCATGGCAGCCTGGGAATCGAACCCAGGCCCCAGCATCTGCCTAAGCAGGCACTTTAATCCGCTAACCTATCTGGCTGTCCTGTATGCCATTTAATTACGGTCGTGTTGTAGGTTTGGGGTCAGAATTTGTTCTTTCTCTCTCCATTTCCCATGCCATGTTGGGAATAATTACTTAAGAAAGATTTGTTCAGAGACAGTAAATAGGTTTTAACAATGGAACATAACCTTCAAGGGACCTCCAGCCGTGCACCTTGGGCAAGGTGCTGAGGCTTTCAGTGATTTGCTGTCCATAACATGCATTCCTTGATCAGGGGCTGGCAGGAAGAGATGATGTCCTAGATGGAGAAGTTGGTACAACGAGGATGGTGGCTTCTCCCCCGTGCTTCCGGCCACGCCTGGCTTTGTTTTCCATCTTCCTCCCTTACCCTGTTGCTGAAGTCCAGAGACAGCCCTCCCCTTCCTCCCAATCCTGTTCCCTGAAGAAAGAGAGAGCAAGAAAGAGTGCCTGAAGGAAATGTCATCTGATGTTATAGATGACATATTTTTAATGTCACCTAGGGAAATGTTGCCAAGGCAAATGCTGACACTCTGTGGAGTGTAGTAATTCTTCTGTAATGGCTTCATGGGGAATGGGGTGCTGTACTGCAGGTTGCAGAAAACTGACTTCCTTTCCTGGCATAAAGTGTATTTAAGAACAAGCTGCCAGGACAAAAGTTACAACCTCAGAATCCTTGCTCCTGCGGCCCCCCAGCCCCTGCACCTGCAGAGGCCCTGCGTGCTCATTGGAACGTGTGGAGCAGCCTCCTAGGGAGTCTCTGTGCTGTGTGGTATGTATGCTGACAGCTGCTGTCAGATGGGGCCTAGGAGCAGCACTTCCAGGTGCCATGGGTGAGCGCCCCTCCTCCTGCAGCAATGGGCTCGGAGGGGCTGAAGTCTGAAGCACCAAGAATTGAGCCCTGGGCATGTTCCCCATGCTACATGCCCAGCATCCCCTTTTAGAAAAAATAAATTTCCAATAGGGCCTGTTTGTAGAGTGCAATAATTAGATTCATTGTGGGGAGCTGATTCTCAGCCCTTTATCCTCCCTCCCTCCCTCCTCCCTCCCTCCCTCCCTCATTCCCTCCCTCCCTTCTTTCATTTCCTTCTTTCTGAGCCAGGGTCTCTCTAAATTGCCTAGGCTGGCTGGGCTCAAGCTTGCGATCCTCTTACCTCAGCTGCCCAGAACGCTGGTGTCACCACCACACCTAGCTTACATTCCCTGGGACTGCAGCTCTGGATGGGGTGCTCTGATGTCTGCAGTTGGATGACTGTCATCTGAGCAATGAGCTCAGAACATTCTGAACAAAAGCACTTCCTCAGCCGGAGCTGCCTAGCATAGGAGCAGAGCCTCAGGGGCCAGCAGGTTGTGACGGATGACACCGATCTCTGGCCTTGCCACTTCCAGGGTTCACGCATCATCAGCATAGATGAGGAGGATGGATGGGGAGGATCATGAAAGGGAGGGACCGTTCTGCATCCCGCTGATGTGCGTGTGGCCAGATGTACAGCTACAACGTTAGGGGAAAATGTGTCAGGAATCTTATGTAAGAAAGAAAACTAAATGTGGATTGATTTTTTCCTACAAAGTGAGAGTTTTAAATTTGTGATCTGATCTTTATGGAAGTTGAATTTATCTGTTTACCTGGAGAAGAGGCTGTGGGTTAAAATAAGGATCTCAGGGCCAAAGTGCACAGGATTCTGAGCTCTTCTTCTTCTTACCCAGATTCTGTGTCTGATTGTCCCCGTCTGTGAAGTGGGTTTAACAGCAGTACCTACTTAGCAGAGTTACCAGCATTCGCGATGCTGAGTATGTGACACTGCATCACAACGCTACTACTGAGCACCTGGCAACAACCCTTATTGCTGTCTATTTCGTGACTCTCAGGTACATCCATTGCCAGACGAAGGTCAGAGTCACTGCCCCAGAGCCTGATGACACAAACATCAGTGATGGCTTTGGATAATGTCACCAGTGAGCAGTCTAAACAATTGGATTGACAATACAGAGGCAAAAACATACCCTATGCTGGTAGGGACTCAGAACTCACAAAGTGCTTCTGTGGTTTGTGGTGGAGTCAGGACTGGTGGTCCACTTGTCACACTCAAGTGAACTGAAGCAGAGTGGTGCTGATGAGGGAGGTCCACCCAAGGGTCATTGCCGGCAGCATTAGAGGCAGAACTGGAGAAGTAGAGAAGCTGGGAGGCTGCAGGGAGCTGCTGATTCTCCTGGAAGACCTTGTCCTGTTGGCTTTCCTGATGCACTTGGTTGTTCTCATCATTGAAGGAGCTCGGGACCTTGTTGCACTGAGAGTGGCCCTGGTTCACTTTGGGGGAGCTCTGCTTCTAATTTTGAGCTTCACTTCCTGGCTGTACAGGGGAAGATGATGCACTGCTCAGCCTCATTAGAGAAGCTTGTTGCTTTGGCTTCCTGATGGGACTCAGCTTTCTGTATTGTTCAGGAACCTCAGAATCTCACTGTTGCTGAGAAGGCTGTGGCACATTTCAGAGAGCTCTGGTTCTTACCTTGAGCATCACTTTGTGATCCCAGTGCAGACCCCTCAACCCGCTAGCATGGACCCTTCATCCTGCTGGCACAGACTTCCTAGCTTCCAACCCTGACCTTTGGGCCTTCCCAGCCCAGATCCATGATGCAGGCCCACATGAAGCATTGCCAGAGGCTCTATGTCTCCAATGGGACTCATGGGGGCCATTGTAATGGGCTCTAGGTCTTCAGCTGGGTTCCAGCAGGACATTGCTGTGGGATCCCGATCCTCAGCTGGATTCTTTGCTCTTTAGTGTGATGATAGAATCCTCCAATCTTCTTGTAAATGGCTTTTTGGTTGGATACTATAAATACCCTTATAATTAAGTGTCCTGGGTTGTATTGTTTCACCTTGAAAAACCCCAAACCACAGCACAGGCTTTGCCCCAAATCGATCTAACAGTGACTGGAGACCCTAACTCTCTTTAGGAGGAAGTAGATTGACTCTGGGGAGCAGGTGACTTGCATGTGGCCACATGGATAGACAAAGGTGACACTGAGGTTGGTCATTCCCTTTCCTCCAGATGTACGTGCCCTTTGTATGCAAGAAGTAAGCATTTTCATGATGACATCACTGCCTGAATCTTAGAAACAGTGTAACCAATTTATCAGGGAAAGCCAAGGGATTTCAAACTGTCCCTCAGGTCTCTGAAGCAGCACCAAGTGAGCCTTATGAGACTGCTGTTCACTGTTGGCATTTGCGCCCCAATCACTCAGAGCTGTGGAGTCCAAAGAAGCCTCTGTGCTGAGCCAGCCCAACATCCACAGCTGTCTGGGGAGGTTCTGGAAATGCTCGCTGGGGGAAGCCCTCACGAAATTAAAAAATAGAGGCCAACATGACAAAGCGCAGATGTGAAAGGTTTGCTAGTTTTTCTGACCCAAGAGTGCAGTAACATGGTGTCTTGTGCTGACTGTTTCGGCCCTGCCCAGGCCTTGGCCAAGAGGGCAGTCTGAGCATCAGCTGCCTCCTGCGGGGTGCACTCCCTGCTCAGCAGCTCCCGCCAGATTTCTTCTTTACCATTTGCTTTACTTAGTGGTCCAGGACCTGTTCTGCTGGTTAGCAGCTGTTTCGATGCTTCCCACCTTTCAGATCCAACTCGAATTTTACACAGTTCCCTTGGCAGAGGCTGCACATATTATGCCTGCTACTGAACTCCTGGAGAACTGATTTTCCAAACAACCTACCCTGCAGCCAGCTTCAGCTGCTGCACATTCTTTTTGCATAGACGCACACAGGATCCTTCCTCCCCACCAGAACCTTTTCGTTTGTGAGCCAGGAGTATGATCTCCCTTTTCTTCTGTTCCTCACACTACCTCAACTTCTGCCTGCCAGAATCATAGTGCACTCTCTCAGTTGATGATTTTGCATGACTGATTTTACATACATGTTTCCGGTGCACTTGATTGGAATTGGAAAAAAACAAGGAGCTAGATATCTATCCCCAAAAGATAAATTCAAAATTTTACAGAGCTGCTCTGTTGGAATAGTAGTCTTGTTGTCTTACAGTTGTGCTGCTTCCTCTGGCATCTGATTTGAATGCTAGCTAATTTTTAAGAGAATAAGGGAAAAAAAAAGATACAGGGTTTCAAAACAAGATGATAGGAAATTAGCAATGACTTTTATATTGCATAGTGTAATTTTATAAGTAGATGCTCAGATTTCCAGGTACAAGATGCAAAAGTAATCAAACAATATAAGCACTAACTGTTCCTTTCAATAAACTAATAGAAATCAGTAGTACAGTTATCCTAGATGATATATACTTTCCTCATTTCTTTCTTTTCTCCTTTCACCTCTATATAAAAGAGATGTGAGATGATTGGTTCATTTGTGCTGTTATCCAGTAGAATAACCTCAAATATGACAAACTCACTTGTGACATCAACTCCCCAGGGCCATCATTCAAAAGAAAAACTAAAAGAAAGGATTAAAAAGTGTGGCATTTCTTTTTGGGGGCTGGGAAAGTTCTGGGCGTGGAACATATTGCCTTGTGCATCATCCTAGGCAAGTGTACAACCAGTGAGCTACACACCCAGTCCAGATCATCATCAAGTCTTCCAGTGCCTCTCTAGGAAAGGGATTTATAATGCCCCTGTTCCCATGACAAAGTCTGGGGAAGCTGCTTGCTGAGAGGATAGCTCCTACCTCAGGCTGTCACAGTTGGCCTGCCTTGGAGGCGCCCTGGCTCAGATAGAGTCAAGCATGGGGTGGTTCATCTACACTCCCAGTATTCTGAAAGGCTGAGGCCAGAGGGTCACAGGTTCAAACCTGGCCTAGATGACTTAATGACTTAGTAGACCATGTCGCAAAATATGTCCCCCAGTCAGAACAGAGATGGATTCCCTGCAGTGGGAGCTGGTGGGCCGGGTGCTGACTTCCTTCTGCTGGGTGAAGGGAGGTGCTGGCTCTCATGGCTGTGACTCTCGTGGCCCTGAGCACTGACTCCAAGTGTCCAGCATCACAAATCCTGGCCTAGACCGTGTGTGTGTGCATGCGTGTGTGCGCTCGTGCATGCATATTACCATGGTTTCAAGTGTGAGCTGATAAAAAGTCATTGCTGGAAACTGTGTCAGTGAATTAGAACCTGTGTACATGGTGGTCACCAACAGTGGTGACAGTGAGGTGGGTCTTCAAAATATAAAACCTTGGGAGCAATGAGAGGGAAAAAGAATTATTTCAGGTTTCTGTGAAATTTGTAGTGAAAATGCAAGGCCAGGAAATGGCAGCAGGACCTGCAGTCCCCCGTGGTCCCTCTGGTATTTACACAATGTGGGTCACAACCTGAGAGTGACTCATGAAATCAATTTTAAGGCGACATCCAGATTGCAGAAATATAGAGTGGCACATTCATTTCAAAACGTATTTTGAATGACACAGGACAGAAAATGTCAGAGTATGTTGCACATTGTGGGGCCACTGTTGTATGAACTATTGTTTCTATAACAGTATGTATTGATTCATAACGAAAGATGCATTAAGGTGAATTATGATCAAAACACATTTAAAATACATTGGCCCCCAGCAATGTGATTATTTTCTTGATTTAATTAGGTGACAGAGGGTGAGAAATGTAGTTACATGGTTTTGGGAATGCTTTGTAGAAAAAAGTTTTTTTTATGTCTTTTTCTTTATTTGAAAGAGTAAAAATAATAAAAGAAACAGTGGAAATGAGTTTCAAACATCAGATGGTAGGAATTCTGTAATGGTTACAATATTGGGTACTGTTGTCTTCAAAGCAGTTGTTCAGATCACCAGATATAAGCGTGCATAATTGGTAAAAACAAATTAAGTATTAACAGTTCCTTTCAATAAACCAACGGAAATTGTACTGCTAGTTTCTATTGGTTTACTGAAAGAGCAAGATTTTTAAAGACACAAGAATGGCTACTTAAAAGAGAAGGAGCTCTTCCCTCATCAGAAGGTAGGGGGTTTGTGAGCTGTTTTCTCTGCTACCCTAGAAGAGCCACAGGCCAATAAGAAACGTGTAACTGGGCCCAACCATTGCAGAATTGCTTAATGTAGCAACAACTGGAAACAGCTTAAGGAACCCACCAATAGAGACCTGAATAAATAAGTGTGAACCCATCCTTACTGTTTTCTGGACTGGAAGGATGAGTGTAACACTGTTGAGTGAAAAAAAAAATGTAGATTGTGAAAATAGTATTTGGGAGGATGATCCAGTTTACCTAAATGTACTCCCCAATCATGTGTGTGATTGGGAAGAAATAGATACTTCTCTGGGAGGAAAGTGTGCAAATAGTGAAGACAAGTATCTCTGAAGCAGAGGGTGGTCCATGGATTAGCTCCCCATATCTAGTCTGTGGAGATGTTTGTTTAGCACGATGCAGCACTGTGGATGTCTGACAAAGGCCAGGCAGCATGTTTCTGTGCAGTGGCTGGGCTTGCAGTGCAGAAGACAGAGGTGGCTGATGTGGAGCACCCCTGGGAAGATAGTGCGAGGCCGAGTGCAAAGGAGCAGGGTGTCTGCAAGCTCTAAGAGCAGGAGGAATCACGGGTGCAAGACAGGTGAGAAGAGCCTCGCACCTTGGTAGGCAAGGACCTGGGAGTGAGCCAGAGAAGAGGAGGCTTTTGGGTAGGCATTATGTTGGTGGAAAATCATGGAGACATTTGAAACCGAGTGGCAAGCTGCTGCTGTCAATGCTCTGAGGGTTCCCCGAGCCCTGCACATCTGCCTCCAGTTTCCTAGGAAGGTGCCTGCCTACCAGTCTCAGTGCAAGGGTTTCATTGGACCACAGGAATGAAGTTGGCCCATGAAAGGCACTGGTCAGCTTTTTTTATGGCCTGCCAGCAAACCTCCAAGGAGCTACCCTTGGCTAACGATGGACAAACAGGAGTTGGAAGAAATAACACAGCTTTCTTCCCCCTAAGTGAAACAACCTCAACTAGGGGTAGGGTTCCTAGGAAGACTACTAGGTGGAGTTCAGCCCCAGGCATGCAGGGCAACCCCGGTTCCTAGAATAATTCCCTCAGCAGTCTGACCTAGCCCTTGCTTCAAGTCCCATATGGTTGCTTCTAGGAGTCACCTCCTAAATGAGATGCTTCTACTCCAATCTTTCACTTAGGATTGGATTGAGGGAATCTGAACAAAAAATGCCAGCTTGTGTTTTAGATAGCTTTCTGCTTGAACAGTAAAAGAACCAGAGGCTGTCTCTGTGGGGTGGAATTATTAATGATTTGCCTCTTTTGTGTTTAATTTTTATTTTTCACAATGTCAACAATTTCCATTATTTTTGTAACAAGAATAAAACCAAGACTTTTTTTTTTTCACTTGGGTTGAAGTTATTTGGTGTTCTGTATCCTTTGGTTACCTGAATGTTGGATTGTTTCCTCATATTTGGGAAGTTTACTGTGATTACTTCTCCCCAAATTCTTTTTATGTCATTTGTATTGACGCCTTCATTCTCATTGATACCAATTATTCTCACGCTGTTCATCCTGACGTCATCTTGCAGGTGATGAATTATTTTTTCCTGCATTCTCATTGTTTTTAAGAGATCCTTTCTCACCTTTTCATTAGCTGCACTGGCATCTTCAAGATCTGAAACTCTGTCTTCACTTTCACTCAAACAGTTTTGAAGACTCGTGATTGACATTTTTAGTTCTTCTATATCTCTTTGACTCTGTTTCATGCGTTCTATTTCTTTTCTGTATTGCTCATTCAAGGAATCCATCGTATTTCTGATCTCAATTTTTTTTTATCCAAGTCTTCTTTAGAGGTAGTTATTAATTCTTTTTCTGCAGAGTTTCTTCCAAGTTGGGTTTCCTTTGTATATTTCCAGACTTGTTTCTGTATTTCAGGTGCTATGATTTCAAAGAATTCTTTTTTTTCAAACAATTCCTTTTTGATTTCAGAAATTATTTCTGCTTTGAGTTCCTCATGATCTATCTGCTGTTGTTTCTTTGCTTCAGATGCTGTTAATACATACATTTCAGCTGGAATAGTGCTCTCTGCCCTTGTTCTGGGTGAGCATTGTTTTTCCACCCAATGTTTCTGGAATTGATTCTTTATTTCAGATACTATGTATTCAGATATTTCTTTTTTTATTTCAGGAATTAATTCTCATCTGATTTCCTCTACACCTTTCTGTTGTTGCTCCTTTGCTGCTCTATCTGTTAATTCATTCATTTCAGCTGAGCTAATGCCCTTGCTGGTGGACTTGAGGCCTGGGACTGTGTTTTTCCCCTTGTCCTTGTCATTTTGTATGGCACTGACCTCTGAACTTTGGTGTAGAGCTTTGGCGCAGCTATAACCTTAGCTTGTTATGAGATTTGGGTGACAGTCTATTAAGTTTGAGATTATCCAGGTATGCCTATCCTGGATCTAGCTGTTGTGCTCAGCTCCTTTTTGCTGCAGTTCCTGTGGTTTCCCTCTGTTGGTCTTCTGGTCAGGCAAGCACGAACCGAACTGGGATGCAGAGCAAGTAGTAGAAATTCCCACTGTCTTGGCTGGCTTTGGGACGAGAATCTGGAAAGTTGCCAGAGTCAGCTCTCATGTCTCAGGAAGGTCGCTCTCTAGGTGGGCAGGCCTGGGCTTTGTTGGGTCTGCTGGGCTCCCAAAAGGATAGTGGATGTTCTTATTCACCGTGTAGGCTGTGCTGGGTCGGCCAACCTGTGCTGGGTCTGGGGCCACAGGCCGGAACCCGAGGAAGCTGGGAAAGGTCCTTCTGGCACTGCGGGACTAGAGTTCTCACTCCAGGCCGAAGTGCAGTGGGTCTGGGGCCATAGGGTGGGACCAAGAATCGCTGAGAAATGTGTCTCTGGTGCGGCAGGCATGAAGCTCTCATTGCCCGAGCTGCACTGGGTCTGGGGCTGCGAGTGGGTGGGACAGGGAATCGCTGGGAAATGTCTCTCCAGCGCAGCTGGCCTGGAGTTCTACACTCACTGAACTTTGATGCCCAGATGTCCGGGAAATTCCCACTCACTGAGCAGTCTTTAGGGCAGGGGATCTGGAGAGGTGCTGGTGAGTGGGTCCTGAGGTTTTAGGCTGGTCACTGGCTTGGAGGGCTTTGGGGTGGGGATCTGGGTAGCACGTGTGGGAAGAAGCCAAAGGTTGTCCCTCAGACTCACCACACACTCACTGATCTAGGAAGCCTGGTGAGTCGTGCAAATTCTCATTTACTGGGAGGGTTTGGGGTGAGATCCAGGAGGCCACTGGAGTCAGCCGCTGTCTCAGGCCGGTCTCTGGGGCTGGGCGGGTGTAGGCGGGATCTGACTTTTTTTTTGCAGGATCCGACTGTTTTTTTTTTTTTTTTTTTTTTCAATTAATAACATGGAACTCCTTGTGGTAGTTCCTGGCATCATTCCATTGAAAAATAGTAACAATGACAACTTACGTAAGGAAAGTAGGAATAGTAGGTTAGATTTGAGAACCCTGGAAATGGTTGAGGAGAATGGCCATTAAGACCTGAGGACCTATGGTTTGGAAAACCCTTGTGAACTCAGATGACAAGGAAGAGGAAACAGTTCAGTAGGTGATAGCAATTGCAGTTTGGACACATTGATTTACAGTTTTTGTAAAATGCTTAAGTTGAGATGTCTGGTAGGAGGAAGAAATATACATCTGGATCAAAATTTGAATGGAATATGCAGAATCACAAGGGACAGGAAGGGGCGTGTGCTTCCTTGTGCAGGATAGAACAGTCATCGAGGTGTCTAAGACTCTCCTGAGGTGGAAGGGACTGGCCAGCTCTCTGGAGTCTCTTTGTATTTATTTATTTATTTATTATTTGTTTGTTTGGTACAAGGCCTCTGCTATGCAGCTTGGATTCATAGTGATCCTCCTGTCTCAGCCTCCCCAGTGCTGGGATTATAGGCATGCATACTATGCCTGGCTTCGGTACCCAGTATGGCACCCCTTGGGTTCTGGGACCCGCAAGGCATGTGATACCATTGGTCACTCTGGTCTTTGTCCTGGACAGGCAGATGGTTAGACTGCTGAGCTATCTTCCCTTTGATAAGACATATTAATCCTTTGCACAAGGTCTTCATCCACAAGACTCAGCCACCTCCTAGGAGAGGTGACCTCCTAATACTCCCATGGGAGTTGTAACTTCAACATGTAGGTTTGGGGAACACAAACATTTGCAGCGTAGCAGGGGCGACAGCTAATCCTCTCATCCGAATCACACTCAGGTGAAAGGTGCCTGCTAAAGCGAGTTACTTCCATGGGTTATTGACTGAAGACCACTATGGAGCCACCATTCCCAGGCAGCAAGCTAGGTTGGAGAAGCCACAAATGGAAGTCCAACTTGTATTTCTAAGGTCATGTTTCATGTTGCTGAGTCCATTTTGTGGTAGGAACATCACAAGGCTAGATTTCTAAAAAGCATAAAAAGTACAAATTAGTAAGTATTCAGTTGTCTACAAACATATTCCCACCAGTGCCTCATTCAATTTGCAGATGAAATAAAGCCTGGAGGTACTTGTTGTGTTTATTTTTCAGTGATTGAAAGTGATTCTCTTTCTAAAATTGAGGCACAGAATTGGCTCTGCCAAAACGCCTTGCTCCACTCTTGAATCACCAAGCAAGGTGAACTGAGGACTCAAGCCTTGAAGTGGGCAGATCAAGCCACATGGTGCCAGTGGAGGAGGGGAGGGCAGAGTGAGCGGCTGAGGCTGCTCAGGGCCTGGACTGGCTAGCAGCACCGAGAGCTTCTACTTCAACGCTTGTGATTCCCCTGCCTCCTGATTCTCTTCCTGCAGCTCCAGCCTTTGCTTCTAAATCTTCTTTAATGGTCCTTTATCTCATTTTCCAGACACCGTGTCCCTAGGGTGGTATCCTCATACCATTTCTTTCTAGCATGTTGACACTGTGGAGACACAGCCAGGAGGCACAAAGCATGAATGGGGCACTATGCCTGCCCAGGCACGGGATCTGCCAACTTGGCCTTGGGTTTGCTGGTCTCGAGAGCTGCAAGAAAGAACACTTCTTGTTCATAAATGCCCTGGTCTGTGGGATTTTGTCATAGTAGCCTCTAACAATCTCAGTCACACTTAATTCAGGAACAAAGATAGCCTCTGGGCTTAGGGAAACAATTAAGAGAGAAATTAAAGTTCTGGCTCCATGGAGCTTTAAAGCATTAGGATTTTTAAAAATTAATTTTTAAATAGTACACTTTTGATACACATCATGATCATATTCATTATAGGGAATTTGTAGCTGTACACAGTGTATCTTAGTTCATTTTGCTCCATTCTACCCCCTTCCTTTCAGTCTTCCTTCCTGTCTCCATTTATAAAACTTTGTTTCTGTTGTTTTTCTTTTATTTTTTTTTCTATTTTTTAAAAATCCCTATCACCTCACTCCCCTTCCCATTTGAATATTTTTTTCCTACATCCCAATTGTTGTGTTTATTTTTCAGTGATTGAAAATGATTCTCTTTCTAAAATTGAGGCACAGAATTGGCTCTGCCAAAACGCCTTGCTCCACTCTTGAATCACCAAGCAAGGTGAACTGAGGACTCAAGCCTTGAAGCGGGCAGATCAAGCCACATGGTGCCAGTGGCTATCCTCCATTTGGGTCCTTGTTTACCTGGTTTCTTACATAAGGAAACAATGTGATGTAAAAAATGAGGATTGTTGAATCTGAGTTATTTATCTAGGTTCTGACCGTGAGAGAGGAACTCCCATCCTGGCCTCAAGGAAGTTTCAACAGAACCAGATTTTCAGTGTTTTCTTTGAGTGTCCAGAGTCTGGCTGGATGCACACACTCCTATTTCCTGGCTTTTATTTTCCGTTTCCCACAGGTCACACTGTTTCTGTGGCTTGGGGAGGCCTGACCAGCTGCTGCCCCCCAATTTTGCGAAGTTGCGAATCAAGGCTTTTCCCCATTTTTATGGGCTTCTGTCCGACTTCTGCTGGTGGTCAGGCCAACAGATCTAGACAGAGTGAGCCCTCTGGGGGCATCCCTGGAGTCTCCCTGTGCTCTGAAGAAGGAAACTGCTCTTAACGATCCTTGAGACAGTCAGATTCTAGGAAGTGTTTAGTCCAGTGTCATTTAAAAAGTAATAACTTAAAGGAGTTTTTCTGAATGGGCTGGACTGGGATGAAGGAAAGCAACAACTGCAGAGAAAGGAATTTTACTCTACGCATGTAGAAATATAAATAATTTTTAAAATGCATTCAGAATTGTAGTTTCTAAATTTAAAATTGTGCATAGTGACTTAGTTTAGCTGGAAGGGAAATAAAGTCTTTTTTGTCAAATATAGTTTGTTCAGCCAGGGAAAGTAAAGAGGAGAAAATGGAGTCTAATGTTTGAGAAAGGAATGAAATTCCAGCTGAGAATTTTAGCTGAAAGAAGCCATGAGGAAGTCATGACTCTCAGAGCTCTTGCAGGAGGTGTCTGAGAAGGGTGGCAGCAGCACATTCCACCTGTGTACTGTTTCAGCCCTGCAGAGTTGTAAGAGAAGCACAGTTTGCCCAAGATGGCAGAGCTTGCCCTTTGGAAAGTTGGGACAACTTCACAGTATGCAGTGAAGACAAGGGAGCCTCAGAGGGAAGCACAGTGTGCACCGTGCCAGGACTTCCTATCTCCTGTGGCCCAAGGGTGCCTGCCCATCATTCCTCAGGGAAGTCGGCCGCATATGCGCACAAGTCGCCTCCATCTGCTGGAGCGGGAAGTGGGGTGTTTCTGAGGAGCTCCCCTTAGGAGTGGACAGTCTGTGTGGTGCACAGAAACACATCGTTCCCTCTTTCCTCCTTCATGTATGTGCCAAGAGTACACCGTTTCTTTTCCTTTTAAGGATTTAATTGCAAAAATGACACAGGACCTCAGTGAGGGAGTAACAAGCAGGACAACATCCTGCACGGTTGATGGCTCATGAATTCAGCCAGCTCCTTTTACCTTCAGACTTGCAGAGAAATGTGAAGCAGAGGCAGCAGTCAGGCTTATGCTGTAGGATACTCACTCACTTGCCTGGTAAGAATCAGTTCTGTTCACCCCTACCTGCAAGACAGGTAGGAGGCCACATGCAGTGTCTCCCACAGTGACTGAGCCCACCCACATCCACCCATTATGTGTCATTACCTGCTGATGATTAGCTTTCGGGGGTTCTGCTTTGCTTGGACCAAAAGCAAGGGTGTGACAGGCAGCACGGAAAGTCAGAGCTCTCTTCCTGGGGTGGCCTGCACTGTAAACAGATGCTCAGGACACGCGTGGGCACATGTGTCCACATGCAGCAAAGGAAGGGATGGAAGATGATGCAGCTTTTCCATCTTCCCCTTCTTTCCTTTCCACTTTCTCCTGCTGGGGTCACCTCTGGACCTTCCTGCAACTGTCCTTGACTGGGACATCTTACATTCCAGGGTTTCCCAGCCATGTTTCCACCTAACTTCTTTTAGGCCCTTAAAATGACACACCCCACTGCTCAGCTGTATCTGTATGTTGAACAATTTTAGGGAACTACGATCCCCTGTGCTGTGACAAAAGCTGTGCAGGTTCTCAGGTAGCTGATAATAATTGTGCCTATTGAGTACATAGTGTCCGCCATGCAATTTATCTCTGGTATTTCTGGTGATCTAGGTTTTGTTTTGACTTCCTTTTTACAAGGATAAAAGAAAGCAGTTAAGCACCTGAGGACAGCTCATCATGGGCTGAAAGAGGGCTGGGGTAGACACAAGCTGTGCTCTTCATTGTTGCAGTCGTGTTCTCCTACAGGAGCCCAGTTTTCCCTGGGTTGGAGTCCGCCCTGCACTGCCTGGTGCCTCGGTTTTGCTCACATTCCTGCCATCCAGGCTTCCGGCTCCATGTCACTACCTGACTCTGTCATCTCATCTTTCGTTGTTGGCAGTCCAAGTCTTGGTCAATGCAATCCGTTGCAATAATTTAAAAAAAAAAATGCTTCCACAGTCAGTTTTGCCATCAATAAAATAGTGTTAGGCTCCTCCTGTCTCTCGTGGGTATTAGGAGATGAAGAGATGAAATGTATAGAAAGCTTTGAGCGCAGCCTCTGGTGGAACAGTAAGCACTGAGCGCTAATCGTCTTTATTTGCTTACTAAAACAGGGCCAAGGTAATATGACACTCATTTCATGGATATGGAAAACAGAGCACAAACAGCTAAACAGCCGGAATAAGGAGGCCTACAGTAGCTCTTCGAGCTGGAGGAACCCAGCTCTTCATGTTCGCTTCCTCTCTGAGCTCCCTGGAGTGTCCGTTTAGGGGTCGCTTGGCATTCTCAGTTCACCGGAGTAGAACTGAGAGGTAATGTGGATTCCACTGCACAGCTTCTCATGTTTGTCATCTGACATCCGGGCTGTCAGACTCGAGAATGGAGAGGTGGGGGAAGTGAGAGATGAAGGCTGATTTCCAGGTCTTGGGCTTGGGGAAGACAAAGAGATCAGAGAGGGAAGCATAGAACCTAAACACAGGGGCTTATGCAGAGGGCTCATAGTGGGTCACATGCATGCGTCAAACACCTGGGAGGGAGGGATGAGGGAGGGGAAGCAGTGGGGGAGGGGAACGGGTGGGGAAGAGTGTGAGAGAGTAGGGGGAGGGGGAGGATGTGCAGTTTGTGCTAGAGAGACCCAGCAGGCTACAGTCACCGAGCACGGGCTTGCCTGGAGTGCGGCTGTATCGAGCACTGGCTTCATTGCTGTACAAAGATGTCCAATTTAATTTCCAGGGCCAGGACAAGCTACAGAGGACAAGCAGGGTGGGGAGAGTGCGTGGCTGGGCAGGGCAAAACGAAGTCCACTCCTTTGCTCCACTGGGAGGGATCCAGGTGAAAGCTCAAGCTAACTTTCCTAGAAGGGGCTTCGGTCAAAGTGGTAAAGATGGTTTTCCTCAAAGGCCAGCCTCTTCATCCACCTTAACAATAGCAGGCATGCTTCCCATGCAAAGGAGAAAACTGCGATCCTGCTTTACTTAAAGACTATAAAGCTTAAGAGATTTTTTGAAAAGATGAACAGAAGCAAATTACTTTCTTATCTACATTTATGTTGTCACCCCTGCTTAAATGCAAGAGGAATTCTGAATAAAAGAGTAAAAAGCCCATACAACGCCTGATTAAAAATGCAAATTCGAAGGTGCCACTGATCTCTCAGCTAAGCAAAGTAAACACAGGAGGGGAGGTAGATTAGTAAGTTAGAGATGTGAAGTGATTGTGCAGGCTGAGGGAGGAAGAATCTCAGAAGCTGGCCTGGGAAGACCAATGGGTGGCTGGGTGGCTCATGGTGAGTCAGGATGGCAGAACCCAGTCACCCAGAGAGACCAGAGAATGCTTAGCAGGATTGGGCTTCTATTTCCAAGGACAGAGCTGTTGATTCTTGGGGAAAATCCAATTCCGTGGGGTTGGGGAAGACAGAGATCAGAGAGGGCAGCAGAGAACCTAAACACAGGAGCTTCCCCAGAGGGTTCACAGTGGGTCACATGGGTCAAACACCTGGGATGAAGGGTTGAGGGAGGGGAAAGAGTGGGGGAGGGGCAGAGGTGAGGAGGGGAAAGGGTGGGGAAGCAAACACCACTATACAGCCGCTTCGTGCAAGTGGACAAGGTCATCCAGGAAGATAAAGAAGATGAAGTAAATTTTCAGCATCACAGCTGAACCTACACTAAGTTGGGTAAAGGAAGGACGATGCAGCTCAAAGAGAAGAGAATTCTAACATGCCAAAGGCAGCATAAGTGCACCGAAGATGAGAGTTCAGGGATCTCATGGAGGAGAGGCGGGTGGGTGGAGAGACCTTTTAGCAGTCATGCTTGTAGGATGGCTAGGGGAGGAGAGATTGCAGATGCAGGAAGGCAATGGATTTCCAGAGCCAGAACAGTATCTGGGTAGCCTTCATGATGACAGGAGTACCGTAGAGCCTGAGTAGATCATGCTGGTACCCCTCTCCCTTCTCACCTGCTGCAAACCTTCATAGGGGGAGGATCCGTACTTGAAGGATGTGACACTAACGGGGGACCCCTGAACATCCTGGCCTTGAGCAGAAGTACCTAGTCAGCTGGGCCACTTGTTCCCTTAGAGCATGAGCATTGGTGATGTAATGCAAGATGCTTAACAAAGCAAGAACCTGGACAAAACAGAGACAGAGGGTCAGGCCCGAGAACAGGAAGGTTAAAGAACTATCAAGAAATTGAAAGTCTAAACCCAAGTGTTGTTAAATGTAAGGTTTTTTGAGGGTGGCTGCTTCTAAAAGGTGTGGAACTGGCATGCAAATCACAAATGCATCATTTAATAGATTCAGCAACACCACCAGCTTTTGGATTGCAACTTTCTTGCACAATGTGCTTGAAAAATGCAGTAAATGTTTAGCTTTTTTATAGTTAAACATGACAGTAATAATTTTGAGCAAAGTATACATGGCCATGAATGCTTGTCAGAACCCCCCCCCCCATTTCAAACACACTTTTCCTATCTTTTTTTGCCACTTTCAGGAGTTGTTCTGGAAATGCTCTTTTGTAAGCAACTCGACCTGTTATGGTTTGTGTGTAGGTTTCCCTGAAAAGCCTCCTGTGGTCATCAGGTGGCTTCCTGAGTTTGTGATTAGTTTGTGATCCAGTGCTGGGATTATGGGTGTGAGTTCGATTCCCACCCTGGGGTGGGTAATCTGCATTACAATGCGAGGAGGAGGGGAGAGCGGCTTGCTAGGAGCCACAGGTGCTGTTTCTCCCTTTGCTCTTTGCTGTTTTCCACCACCATGAACTGCTGCCCTCTACCATGTGCCGCTCTGCCTTGGAGACAGCTGAAGATGGACTGAAACCTCCACTAATTGTGAGCTAGATAAACCTTTCCTTCCCTAATTTTGGGTGTTGTGTATATTGTCCCAGCAACAAGAGAAAAGTAACGGAGACATGATCATTTGATTTTGCCGAAGAGCCAGGAGCTGCACAGAGCAAGGTGCAGAGAATAAGGTGGGGGGGGGACACACTGTTGTGTTCCTGTGAGCCTGCCTTTCCGTTGTGTGGCACTGGCAGTGGCAGCCACCCTGCGTTTCATCATGCTTCACAAAGACTCTTGGGAAAAAGGATTCCTAGAACTGCTTCAGAAAGCATTAAGAGATAAACGCGCCTGAGACCGGGGCAGAGTTTTGGGAGAGATTCATAGAAATGGGTCTTTTGTGATACTAATTTTTAAAATGTAAACATTCACTGTATATTTTGATCTCCTCTTGTATACATTAAAATCTAATTGAGGAGCACTTCACACTCATTAGAATCACCAGCAAGGTTATTAAAAATCTAAGCAATCGGGTATACCCTCTGAGATGCATTTTCAGCTAAACTTGAGTGAGGCCCAGGGACTGTGTTTCTTGAAATCCTTCTTGCAATGCTGCATCTACTATTTTATCACGAAATGGGCTTCTCTGTCTTTTCCAATATTCTCTGAAATTTTCCTCTTGTGTGCTTGCTCTTGCAATTTTTATTCTGGGTTAAGAATAAAAGTTTGTTAGGAAGGGTCTGCTTCGACATTGCTGTCGGACTTTTTAATTAGAAGATAACACTGATAAAAGTAAGTGTGCAGTTCGGCTTCTGAGCCTGTTAGACACATGCAGGTGAGGGTAAACCTTGGCCTCTAGCCCCACCGACCCACGTAGGCATAGTTCTAAGAGACGCCAGAAGAGGGCAGCAGAGAGCCAGGAAGCTATTGCATGGAGTAGGAAACAGGCTGCGAGAGACCTTAGCGCGTAGAGAAGGAAATATTTGATCCTTTATGGGGCACAAGGTCTACCAGTTGTCTGTGCTCCATAAATTAACTAAAGACCAGAGTCATTACTCAGACTTGAGATGGAAATCAATAAGAGATTCAATAGGGAGTGGCGGATTTAAAACAGGAAGCTGTGGAAGTAGGTTCTGAGATATTGCTAGGAGGCCCCGCAGGCCACCTGGCTTGTGGGGTGAGTGCTGGTCCCGTGGCAGCTCACGGGCCCCACACTGTGCTGAATTTATATCTAAGTGCAAACCCGTGTTAGGAAGAAAAACCTTTCATTTAAGGGAAAGGGAGTTTTTATAGCCATAGGAAGTATATGAACGGGTAGAGAGGGAAACATGAAGGAGTGATTCCAAGCGAAGGCTCAGCGGTGGAAGAAAGTCCTGCAGGGCAGCAGGTGTCAGAGGGATGGGCTAGGACGAGCGTGGCGATGTCTATGGAGCGCCCCACGGAGCAGGGATCTGAGGGCTGGTCTGTGCTGCGCAGTACGGCGATATCCACGCCCGCTCCCGCCGGTGCCAACCTGGATCTACCCTAGCTGAGACTCCCAACACCTTGCCCCTAGGTGTAGTTTGCAGATGAGAAACACTGGCATCACTAGGAGCCTATTAGGATGTCGGATCCCGGGTCCTGTCTTGGACTTGATGAGTTTGGATTTGTTCTTTGTCAAGGCTCTCGGGTGACTGTTGTGCAGGCCATGTGCATTAAAGTTAGTGAAGTAATAGGCTAGCATCAGTCCACGTGGGCCTCGGGGGTCCTGGTGCTACAGAAGAGGAGGGAGACACCCTGTACGGGCAATGTGAGGGAGAATGGGTGTGTTTGAGGAGGGGGTCCGTACATAGGCTGGTACTGGTACATAGGCTGCATCTGCTTTTTTTTGGAATCCAGGATTGAACTCAGGCCTGGCAAGTGCTTATTCTACTGAGCCATCTCCCCGGCCCCTTGCATTTGCTTTTGGCATGTGTTTGTTAAATCTTGTTAGGTTCCACATAGTTACACGCGGAGCGCAATGAACATGTCCTTTTCATAGGCCATGTAGAGACACTGGATCCTCTTGTGATCTGGAAGAGGCAGCATTGCCTGTGAACAGTACGGGCCGATGTGGACCAGAGCTGGCGTGTCTAGAAACTAGTCCTCTATTGCTCAGGTGAGGTAGAGGCAGCAGACAGGGTCCATCTGCAGCAGCATCACAGGGAGTTACGTTGGCAGTGTTTTTCATGACTGCTATAACAAATTCTATAAAAAAAAAATTTGTGGCTCAAGACAGCAATTTTAAAGAAATGATCTGACTGTTCCGTGGGCCAGAAGTCCAGAACTACAGGGCAGGTGTCAGTAGGGCTGGCTGCTCCAGAGGGATCAGGAGAGGACCTAGGCTTGGGCCTTGCGGAGGCCGCCGGTGGCACGCAGCGCCCTCTCCTGGCCCTGTCCCATGTCTTAGCCAGCTGCACTCACTCTTGCCTTATCTCTGATGGCGCCCCTGTCTCCTGCCAACCCTCCTCTGCCTACCTCTGATCAGGATGTTGTGACTGCATTTGGGAAGCAACCACTTAGTGAGACATAATCTCTACTCCAGTGTCCTTAGCTCTACCACTCCTGCAAAGCCACCTTTTGTGTGAGGTAGGATTTCTGGGTTCAGGGGACTCGCACCTGTTTGGGACCCTTGTTCCTGTGCACTGACAGCTCCGTGAATGCGGACCCGTGTTGCTCACAGCTGCTCATCCTCCTCCTTGTTATTGGAAACTGATGTGGGAAACGTGACAGGTACACACAAGGCTGTTGCATTGCATTAGTCAGACTGAGCCTGAGTGCAGGGGCTGACCCTGGCAGCCTGTGCCATTGGGTGCTTATGTGATTGAGCCCCTCTCTCCTCTGTGCTGGCCCAGCTGACTCTGTCGTGCTTTGCTCTCAGACTTCCTTTTCAGGCTTAGCTCTCTTCTTTCTTTTACAAATTCGTCTCTTGGATGCATATCCTAGATGGAGCGCAGGTACTGTGGCCCACAGCGCACCTTAGATGTCCACTTGTGTGGGTTCAGGGAAGACAGAGTTAAGGAGGAAAAACAAATGGCCTTGGAAACCACAGTGTGTCATAAAGTCAAGGACTTTGGGATCTCAAATGTGACTTGGGAACTGTCCAGTCCGGTCGTATCTCTGCCAAAGGGAACTGAGTCCTCGGAGACAGGGGTGTCCAGGGCCACACTTTGATTCATTACTTAGTTGTAAGTAATGAATTGGGATGCTGTCGTGGCCCAGCCTATGACAGCATCAGCTGGGCCAGCACAGAGAAGAGAGGGGCTCAGTCATGTGACCACCCAGTGGCACGCGCTGCCGGAGTCAGGGCCCTGCACTAAGCCTCAGTCTGACTAACACAAAGCAGCCACATTCCTGATGGACTTCAGAAAGCAGCTACCATCTATGAATGTCGCAAATGGAATAAGATGGAAAAGAAGGAAATGAAGAGCCTGACTGTGGGTGGAGGTGGCAGCAGCCCCAACATTTCCACGGGAAAACAGGCATGGATGCTTTCTGAAATCAGACTCTGATGCTCTGTAAGTGGTGGAGAAGTTTTTGTTTTTTAAATGTGATGCTGTTGCTCCATCACTGATAAGGCAGAAAGAGTAGCATTCGCTTCCCCATGACAATTAAAATGAGAAGACCTGGCTCTGTTCCAAGCTCGAGAGCAAGCTTGCGAACCTTCCCAGGGGCAAGCTCGCCTGCTACAAGAACTTCCTGCTACAGCATCCACTGCCGGCCCAGACGAAACACTCCGGTCCCCTTACTCCCACACAGCCTCCAGGGAGTGGGATGGGAGCTGGCGGATGTGACAGCTGCTGGATGCTTGCTGCGGGGCTAGGGTAGGGAGCTCCTCTCACACGAAGCACCAATTTACCTGAGCAGGAAGAACTGTTCCCAGTGGGGTTTGAGGCTCAACAAATGATACCATTAACTCTCCCCATATGCACCCATACATATCTTTTACCATATGTCTGTCAACTCCATGTTTGTTACTATATGTCAAATATATTCAGAATCTTTTTTCTTTACATTTTTTTGCAGTTCCCTGAATAATGTGCTTGGGTACAATATGATCGTGGTGACAAAAAGCTGTGAAGCACTGAGTCATCTTTTACATGTTAATTAAAGCCCTAATCCATGAGTTTAAATGAGGAATGTACATCTATTTCAAAATACTTCAGATATAAAAGGACTCCTTAGGGTTGTTTCTCTGAGGAACTCAAAGGAAATTAAAATTTTGTAGTAGTGAAAGGACATCCAGGTAGCCTCTCAAATAGCCCAGGATGTGAGAATGTAAGTTACACTTTCTTATCTGAGAGTGAACAATGCAGGTTCCCAGTGGCTGGCCAGATGGCTTGCGTTCTAGTATGACTGGAATAAAGGACCTCTCTCGAAGGGGAGCAGATGGGCTACAGGTTAAAATAGTAAAGACCCAGGAGCACTGCAGACCTTCATTCAATTCATGCAGCTACTGACACAGGAAGAGGCAGAGGAGATGGAGGAGGATGAGCAGGAGGAGAGGCTTGGTAGCCCCTCACTTCTGTCATGCCTGTTCTGCCAGACTGGCTGCCTGCTCACCACATTACCCAACTCTGCAGTGACCACCCAACAGTGTCCTTGATGGTGGACATTTCTGATCTTCTCTTCTTACCCAGTCTGGCCCTGCCACACACTCCACAGCCAGCTCCTCCTAGACACTTCTGTTTTCATCTTAACTACTTGCTTTTCAGAACAAGGAGACAAAAATTTACTCCTTTACTGGATCATTATCTTCTTGCTACAAGAACTCTGATTCTTCAGGAGGCTCTTTAGATTTTTCTAATAGAGAAAGACTCATAAAACAAACAAACAAAATACAGAAAAGAAAGACTCAAGATATCATCAATCTACAAAATACTAGGACTATTTACTTCTGGTTGTTCAGTTTTATGTAAGTCTCTAGTTTTCAAATGCATTGCTGTCTGGAATGGAGATCCAGATAGAAAATGATCCTGGTGCACAGAGAGCACCAAGCTTTGCTGTTCTTCATAACTCCAAGATGAGATGTAGGAACCTCTTTGGTCATTTCCATGTGTTCGATCGGGCTAGGTAGGCAAAGGAAAGAGATTGCTCCAGTGCCTCTTTGAGTATTTGATGCATGCTAAATAAGATGCCCTATGGCCAACCCCAATTAGGTTACTTTGTGTTACTTTGTGGAAGCTTGGCTACATGGATCCTCCATCACCTTGCACATTCATGACATTTCATTAAGGGGTTCCTGAAAAGCTCTCCTTCCACATGAATTGCAAAAGACCATTGACCTTGGTTGTCTGGTAATGTAGAGCCAGCCAATGAATTCATTGTATGGTGCTGCATGGTGCCTTTGGGTTTCTTGGTTTGTGGAACCCCTGCAACCCTACCCACAGATCAGGGGTGAGCATGTGGAGTGTTGCTATTTCTGTACCTTCTGTATGAGGTCATTCATATTTTATCTCAATCCTGGTTGGTATCTTTTTTTTTTTCTGCCCTTGTAGTTTTTCTCCAAGGCATCTTGCTTATTGATTGCTCACTCTGGGACCATTCTGCTATTTTTGTCCCAGACGGGTTTGTTGTGCAGTCTAATGCCTTCAGAGTGGAAGGGGCAAGTCAGTGCTGAAAGCAAATGGCTAGGACTATTAGAAATGACAATAGCAATGAGAGAGAGAGAGAGAGAGAGAGAGAGAGAGAGAGAGAGAGAGAGAGAGAGAGAGAGAGAGAGAGAAATGTTGGGTGAAGTCCATGGCTGGGTTGTCAGAATTGTCTTTGTAAACAACTTTGAAAACATGACATGCAATGCTGGTTTCAGAACTATCCTGACCGACGAAGCGTGGTATCATATATATGTGTACCTGTGTGCTCTAGATCCCAAATACATTTCAAAAGCAGACAGGAGCTTTGCTCTGACAGACTTTTGAAATGAGCATGGATCCTTTTGTGGGTGTAGATCCTGATCCAGACATTGCCTCCTCTCTCTGCTTTTTTGGCTCTGACTCTGTGAGTCATAGGCAGCCCAGGAAGAGATAATGGAAGAAAGAAAAAGAAACCAAGACACACATCATTAAAGCACATATAAATAGAAGTTTCAACTAAAGGATCCCAAAGGGAAAGAGGTTATAGGAAGGCTCAGTAAGTGTGGGCTTCTGAGAAAAGGAGAGAGTTTATATTTTCTCCACCAGAATTCTCTTAGAAAGCTTAGTGAGAAAACAACTTGATTCCTGAGTTTGGGTCTGGCTGCTTAGCACACAAGCTGTAGGACTTTGGACATGTTATTTAATGACTCTGCACTTTCCTACTATAAATGGAGAGATTGTAGCATATACCTCATAAGGTCATTATTAGGATCAATAAGCTAATAAATGTAAGATGCTTACAACCATGCCTGGCTCATAGTATGTGTGCAATAAGTGCTGGCTCTTATTATTTTTGTGCCCTTTATCTTTAACTGACATTTGGTCAGAATTTTCTCTTAAAAGGTCATGTGTTTGTATTATAAATTTGTTTGAAGGTTGCATTGCTTCCTCTACCCCATTTGCCTTGGATTTATGGTGGCTGCTCTGCATTTTGAGATCTCTTTTTAGCAATTCCAGATCTTCCAGCTATCATTTTCCTCCAAATGTCAAGGAAGCCCTTACTATTAGAATAATAATAATAATAATAGCAAACGTTTACAGAGCCCATTTTCTATGCACCAGGCTTGCCATGAGTTAATGCTTTTCATATATCGATGTGTCTGCTCCACATAAAAGGGTTATGACATTATCCGCATTTGACAGATGAAGGACTTGGGGTTCACAAAGGATGAAGGATCTTCCCAGAAACTTTCCAGCTGCTGGCTGAGCTAGCAGCTGGAGCCACCGAGTTTGATTTTCTTCTGGCCAAATAACAGGGCCAAATTTATCTCAGGGCTGGTCACTCACTAGGGTTTTTGAGTTATTGGCTCATCCATGACAATATGAGATTTATTATCAAAAGTGCAATGCATTCCAACAATCGAATTAACTGTGGTCACAAATGGATTTTCTAGTAGTGATTCTTGCTGATTCATCTCCCTGTGATTTATCTGCAAGTTCCTCTCTTTTAGTATTAATGGCTTCACACATAAGGGAACATATCTCACATTTTTAAATCCCCCTTGGTACCCATAAAAGCCTTAGGTGAAGACCTTCTTTGATTCTGGCATTGCCTTACTTTCCCATGTTCAATAAGCTGCTGACTACTCTCAATCCATCTCTTTGCTTGGGCAGAAGAGGCTTTGCTAATGGACAGGAAGTAGGTGGCACCGTTGACCAGAGTAGTGCAGTTCAACTATTTGCCAAGTATGGAAAGAAGCCCAGTGGTTGGAAATAGCATTTGTTCTCAAAGAACATGTGTTTGAGGGTTTCCTTATCCTGTGTGTTTACCATGGTCTTATGATTCCCGAGGTGGACCTTTGAAGTGTAGTTCAGTCCCAGAATGAAGAGATGGACAAATGAACGTTAGAAAACAGTGTGCCAATGTGTCCCAAGGGTTAAGCCTCAGTCGTGTAGTGCTCTTCTCTTTCAAAAAGGATGTTGTTTTGCTGACTTCACCAAACTAAAGTGGTCTAGCAGAGTGTGCCCTGCTAGTCAATATTTGCTTATTTACTTTAAATTTCTTTAATCCTTTTTCCTTTATTCTTATCTTTTTTTTACTCTAGCTTATCTATCCTAAGATTTTTAGCTTGCTCTTTCATCTTGTTTATTTCACACCATCCTATCACCTTTTATCTAAATTGTATATACTTGCTTTATATGTGTGGTTCCAACTTTGTTTGCACTTTATCTTTAGTGGCAAAAGAAGGTGCAGGTAGGTAGCACCAGCTGGAAGCCCCTCCTAAATCTGTCCAAGAGCCAGAAATTAGATTATTCTTTTCTTTCCAAATCTTTTAGCAAATAGTCCTGTGAGTGTCCCAACGCAAATTTCTTGTTTTCCAAAAATGAAATTTCAACTAAAAAGGTATCAAGCTTAATTGTGTGGCTTCATCTGTCTGGGTAGGATTCTCTTACCCTTTGCCCCATCTTCCCAAGATGATGCTTATTTTAGTTACTGAGTTACGATGCTGCTATCTCAGTACTGACTAAACTTTCTAATTGCTTTTGATGAAAATCTGACAACCGACAGATGTGCACTAAGGCTTGCAAATAAAACACAGGAAAACCTCACGTAAAATAGCTTCCCTCTCTAACATTGCAGGTCCCTCCCTCCCTGTCATGGTTTAGATCTAAAATATTCCCTCAATGTCCCATGTGTTTGGAAGGTGAAAAGATGCTGGGGGGCTATACTTCTAGGTGAATCCATGTGCATGAATCCAGTTTAGAATCTGGAAATGCTCTCAAGTGTACTGGTTAGATGGGGATGGCCTACAAGGCCTCTTTTTTCCTCCTTCTCTGTCTCCTTTTTCTTCCCTTCCCTTCTCCTTTCTATGTTCCTTTCTTTCCTTCTTTGTGGCCCTGGGGCTTTTGCACAGAGCTACATTCCCAGCTCTTTATTTATTTTTTTTTATATGGAGACAGGGTATCACTAAATTGCTAAGTTGCACAAACTGTGCTCAATAACCTCCTGGGGTCACCAGCATGTGCCACCACACACAGCCAGAGGATTCATGTGTCCTCGTCCCCAGCTCCTGCTCCTCTTCATCTCTTTTTCTTGGCTTCTGGGCTAAACTTTCCCTCTGCCAAGTCCTTCAATCAACAGCGTGAGCTTGCACTATGGGGCTGCTAATCTCGGGCTGAGCCTCTGGAGACTGTGTGTCAAATAAAGCTCCCTCCCTTCGGTTGTGGGTATTGGGTGTTTTGTTCTGGATACTGGAAAGTGAGTACAGCCCTCGCCTTTTCCAACTCAGCCGAAGCCTTCTCTTTTGTTCTCAGTGCCTTCGGTGATTGAATGACGTTTATCTTCAACGTGAGCTCTTTCTTGTGTTACTTCACTGTGAACATCTCCCACACTGCTTGCTCTAAACACATTCATTTAAATGCCTCCCAGGATTTTGAGAAACATGAGCCATAGGACCTGGAGCAAAATCCAGACTCCTGAGCCCAGGATTTCAAGGCTTTAGATTGTCCTCTGCATCCCTTTCTGCAGGCATCTCTGGTGTCTCCTTCACATCAACTGGAATAACAAAATGGAACAGCTGCCTCTCACCACTATGGCTGAACTTTGCATCTCAGCATTGCTTCTCTTGATGCATTTTTAAAATATAATTTTCCCCCATTTATTTATTTTATACTCTGCTATGTCTTTTCTCTATATTTCTATTATCCTTCCTGGAAACATACTATTTGATGGAATGAGTGTATATCTTGTTACTAGATAGAACTTGGTTTAAAATCTAGTTCTCATACTTAATCATTGGACCCTTGGCAACCTATCATTGTGAACTTTGTTTTGAAATTTCTAATTTGAGGATAATATAATTTATCTTGCAGGGTTGTTTTAAGTTAGAAGGAAGGAAGCCTTAAATACTGAAATATTCATGAATTGCAAAAGCCCAAGTCTCTCATTTAGTATTTGAAGCTGGAAAGAGGCTCTGGTGCTATTAAGAGTGAAGAAGCCCTAAACTGGACATGGTGGGGGCTTTCTGTAATTTTAGCACTCTGGGAGGCTGAGACAGGTGGATTACAAGTGTAGGCTCAGCTTGGGCAACTTAGCTGCTTAGTGATACCTTGTCTTAAATGAAAGAAGAAAAAATGCCCTGCTGGAAACTTCCCTCCTGCCAATGCAGCACACTGGAACCCAGCAGAGAGGCTAGGGGCAAGGCCCACCCAGCTAATCCAGCAGCAGAACATCATGCAAGTGGGGCACAGTGGGTTCACTTCCACAGGCTGCAGGAGGAAAAAAAAAAAAAACAGCACAGGAGCCAGGACCAAGCCAGGCTCAGTTGGACAAGTTCAAACTCAGTGGATCTGGACCCAGTAGGCTGAGACATACTGCTAGACTCAGACCTATGAGGAGATCCTCAATCTCTCTCCTTCTTTCTTTCTCTCTCTCATGGGACAAAAGATAACCTAGGTGAAATAGTTTGTAGTGTGCTTGGAAGATGCCAGGTACTTTAAGGGGAGGTGATTAGATAAAAGTTATGGAAACTAATTTAAATACAAATTACCAATTTAATATCTACTTAGCTATACAGTCATAATGCTTTCTTTTATAGTCTAAGGTACAAGCCCACTAGTTATAAAAGTTTGTCATTTGCTAAATCTCACTACCCATTATTAGTGTTGCTAGTTTTAGTACTGTAAATATAAAACTGTAACTGCCTTAACCACATAATTTCTTTTGGGTAATATTATCGGTAGGTGCTAAGATATTAACTGCACCAAAGGTCAGAGGACAGTGCTGTAAAAAATGATGAAGAGAAGGAGCAAAATGAATTTGCAGGCTCTGAGCCCACTGAGAACAAACGCAGGAGACACTAGCACAGAAGTTGTTGGAAGTCATACTCTTGAAATCTCTGAAATAAAAGCATCTGAGATAAACAAACAACTGCAGAAAGGTATAGAGGAAATCAGATCAGAAATAATTTCTGAAGTAAAAAAAGAAATGATAACTATAAAGAAAGAAGTATTAAGTGATTCTAAAGAAGACACTGATAAAAATAGGGGAGAATAGAAAAATAATGGCATCCTTGAATGACCAATATATGAAAGAAATAGAATGCATGAAACAGATTCAAAGAGATATATAGGCAATTAAAATCTCAATCACAAGCTGGCAAAACTGTTTGAATGAAAGTGAAGATAGACTTTCAGACCTTGAAGAGACCATTGCAGCTAGTGAAAAGGTAAGAAAAGATCTCTTAAAAACAACTATCATGCAGGATAAAATAATTCAACACCTGCAAGTTGATGCAAAGATGAACAATGTGAGGCTAATAGGCATCAATGAAAAGGAAGGTGTCCATACAAATGATATAAAAAGAATATGGACATAAGTAGTAGCCGGTAACTTCCCAAATATGGGGTAACAATCTGACATTTAGGTAACTGAACCATATAGAGCTACAAATAATTTCAACCTAACTAAAACACAGCCAGACATATAATAATCAAGATTCCAGAAATTCAGCACAAGAACAGTATACTAAAAGCTGCTAGAGAAGAGAAACCAATCAATTTTAAAGGAAAACTCATCAGAATAATGGTAGATTTCTCTTCACAAACCATCAAGGCAAAAAGAGCATGGAGCAAAGTACTACAGGTCTTGCAAGAAAATAAATTCCAAGACATGCAAGACCACACAAATTATCCCATGCATATTGCCTGACCACAGTCCAATGAAACTGGAAATAAATGACAAGAGAAACCACAAAACCCATAATTACATGGAAATTAAATAACACCCCCCCCTTATTAACCAATGGGTTACAGATGAAATTAAAAGGTATCTACAATTCAATGAAAATTCAAGCACAACTTATGAGAATTTTTGGGATGCAATGAAAATAGTTCTTAGAGGGAAATTCATACCTGTGAACTCACACATTAGGAAAACAGAAAGCGAACAAATAAATACCCTTGTGGTGCAACTCAAGCTTCTAGAAAAAGAAGAGCAAACCAAACCCAAAGCCCAAAGACGGGAGGAAGTTATAAAGATTATTGCAAAAATTAATGCAATTAAAACAAAGAAAACAATACAAAGAATTAATGAATCAAAAACTTGTTCTTTGAAAGACTAAGTAAAATTGATAAGGCCCTAGTTATCTTCATCAAAAAGGAAAGAAGAACTCAAACTTAAACAATAAGGAATGGAAAGGGCAAAATTAACACAGATGTTGTGCAAATTCAGAAGATCATTTATAGCAGCTTGGAAAATCTTTACCCTCACATAATTGAAGACACAGAAGAAATGGACAAATTCCTAGAAAGGTACAAATTACCCAAACTAAATCAAGAAAACAAAAGAACTCTCAATAATCCAATATCTGCCAATGAAATTCAAATGTAATTTAAAACTCAGTGACAAGAAAAACCCATGTCTGGATGGATTCAGACTTGAATTCTATAAGAAATTTACAGAAGATGTAATCCATATACTCCTCAAACTCTTCAATGAAATTGAAAGGGAAGTAATACTTCCAAAGTCATTCTTGGAGGCAAATATTGTACTATTACCAAAACCAGAGAAAGACTCAGCTGAAAAGGAGAACTACAGGCCAATTTCCCTAATGAACATAGATGCAAAAATCTTCAATAAAATACAGCAAACAGAATACAGAAAATTGTTAAGAAGATCATACAACATGACCAGGTAGGATTCATCCCAGGAATGAAAGGATGGTTCAATTTATGCAAATTTATAAATGTAACACACTATATCAATAGAGCCAAGTTCAAAATCATCTCAATTGATGCAGAAAAGGCTTTTGACAAAGTCAAACTCTCATTCATGTTCAAAGTCCTACAGAAAATTGGAATGGATGTCTTCTACCTCAATCTGATTAGAGCCATCTATGACAATCCAATGGCTAGCATAATTCTAAGGGAAAAACTGAAATTTTTTTTCTCAGATCAGGTACAAATGCAGGATGTCCTTTATCACCATTCTTATTCAACATAGTTCTGGAATCATTAGCTAGAGCCCATTAGACAAGAAAGAGAAATAGCAGGAATAAGAACAGGAAAAGAAGAATTTAACCTATCATTATTTGCAGATGACATGATACTACTTGCAAGACCCCAAAAAAAAAAACTCTACCAAGAAGCTACTAAGATTAATTAACAAATTCAGTAACATAGCAGGTTACAAAGTCAATGTCCAAAAGTCAATAACAAACACACTGAGAGATAAATTAGAGAAACAATACCCTTAAAATAGTACCACATAAAATGAAATAGGAATTAATCTAACTAAAGAAGTAAAAGATCTATTCCATGATAATTGCAGTTCTCCAAGACAGCAAGAGTGAGAGCGAGAGCGAGAGAGCGAGAGAGCGAGAGAGCGAGAGAGCGAGAGAGAGAGAGAGAGAGAGAGAGAGAGAGAGAGAGAGAGAGAGAGAGAGAGAGAGAGAGAGATCTAAGAGAATTTCAGAAAATGGAGAGATATTCCTTGGTCCTGGATAGGAAGAACCAGCATTGTGAACATGGCCATATTCCAAAAATTGCTGCACAGACTTGATGCAATCCCTACAAAAACATCACCAACATACCTCACAGGTCCTGAGAAATCATTTCTAAAATTTATTTGGAAGCAGAAAAAAACCTAGGATAGCAAAGGCAGTTCTGCGCAACAAAGGCAAGCAGGAGGCATTATAATCCTTAACTTGAAATTATACTACAAAGCTACTATGATAGAATCAGCATGGTATTGGCAAATAAATAGCCTAAGGAGCAATGGAATAGAATAGAAGAGGCAGATATAACTACAAGCACACTCAGCCATCATATCTTTGTTAAAGGTTCTACACATACTCACTGGAAGAAAGACAGCCTCTTTAACAAATGGTGCTAGAAAAACTGGTTCTCTACATACTGAAAACTAAAACTAGATCCAGGTCTTCCACTATGCACTAAGCTAAAGTCAAAATGGATTAAAGATCTAAACAGTAGAACAGGGGCAGGAGAGATAGCTCGGTGGCCTAAAGCACCTGCTTAGGCAAGCTTTGGTAGGTGCAGTGGACCATGGTTCAATTTGCAGCACTACATTCTGGGACAGTCCTGTGTTCAAGGCAGGCCTATTAGGCCAAAGCAAAAGAAAACAAAACAAACATTAGAACAGAAACATTAAATCTCCTGGAAGAGAATGTAGGTGGAAATTTTGAAGATATAGGTGTAAGGCAAACATTTCATAAACAGAAATCAAACTGCATGGGAAATGCTAGAAAAAATTAACAACTGGGGCCTCCTCCTGTGAGAAGTTTCTGCACATCAAAATAAATTACCAACAGAGTGAGAAGACAACCCACAAACTTGGAAAAAATTTCTGAACTAACAGTCACTCAGATAAAGGTCTCCTATCTAGAATTTGTAAAGAAAGAAAAAACACTAGGCCCAAAATTTAAAGACCCAATCCAAAAATGGGCATTTGAGATGAATACACACTTCTAGAGGAAGAAATACAAGAGGCAAATAAATACATGAAAAATTGATCCACATCACTAGCTATTTAAGAAATGCAAATTAAAACAACACTGAGATACTATCTCACCCCAGAAAGAATGACTATCATAAACAAATCAACCAACAACAAATGTTGGAGCAGCTTCTGAGAAAAAGGTCCCCTCCACTGCTGGTAGGAATGTAGACTGGTGCAACCATTATGGAAATCAATATGGAGACTCCTCAAAAAAAATTAGTACTGAAATCCCATTGAATACAACTATCCCCCTCTTGGGAATTTTTGCAAAAGAACTGAAAGCATCTTATCATAGTAATATATGTGTGCCCATGTTTATAGCAGCACAATTTGTGATAGCCAAATATTAGAAATAACCCAAATGCCTGCCACCTGAGAAATGAATGAAAAAAGATGTGGTGTTTGTATAGAACAGAATATTACTCAGGTATAACAAAAAACAAACCCGGAGCCTTCATGAGTAAGTAAATGCAATTTGAGACTGTAACCAAGTGGATGAAACCAGATCCACATGTGTACATGTCACATTATTTCTCTTGTACAAGAACTCAAAGGAAGAAATAAAAACTGAAAAGTATAACAGACACAGTTAAATGGAAAAAAACCCCACATAATTTATGGATTAAACAACAATGAGAGAGAAGGGAGAAAAGCTAGGTAATAAGGTAGGATCAAAACCATAAATGTATATATACAAGATGGATAAGGCAGTTGCTGTAAGAATTTCCTTCAGGTTTTTGAAAATAGCAGTTAGTGGGTATAAATCCCACCATGACTAAGTCTTTATGCTGATATCTGTGACTAAGCAAGTCATTGAGGACAGCAATCTGTGATACTAAAACCATGATTGAAATACCTTCATTTTTGTCTTCTAAATGTGTACTACCATTTCTAATGTCATATCAATTAGTCCTATACTGTCTTTAAAGTAAATGTCTTAAGAGGAAATAAAAGGAAATGAGAGAGAGCAAGCATTTAAAATTTCTTGAAAGCACATAATAATATTCAATCATATCTCCCATCTTGCATAACTATATCTGTTAATCTGAGCAACAGATTTGATGATAGAAATAGATAACATATCAATCACTGTTAATCAGCTATTCTTATTCTGAAAATCTGTAATGCATTCATTGTTATATTTTACCCTGTTTCTGTCTTTGCTTTTGTTTTTCTTGCTCTTGCTTTTATTCTTCAAAATAAAAGAAAATCATAAAAAAAAAAGAAAAAGAAAAAAAATACCTGAAATATAGCTGAGTTCAAAGGTACTGGGTTCAAACTCCAACTCTGAAAAAAAAATGCTCTCAAACACTGGTGGAGCTTCAACTCTTGAATTCAAATTTTCACTTGATACCATTACATTTTCTAGATTCATAAAAACAAAAATAGATTTAAGGGACATTCTATACACGGAAATATATTTGTCTTCAGATCTATGATACTAGGCTAATTATCTGGAAAACAAAGCAATGTGTTTAACTATCTTTTTATAATTGAATTTTCTTGGAGTAATGTCAAATTGTAAATTCTTGGGTGCACAGTATATTAAATATCTGAAATAAACTTAAAACAGTAAGGTATTTAACTTAGCATTTGAAGCGGTGTTGATTAAGTGGCCATTCCAGTCCCTGCCGGGAAGTAGACAAGACCGGATTTCCGAGGGAAGAGGAGGAGGGCGCCAGCTATCCAAGTGCTTATGAAAGACCCACATCCATCAGTGCAAGGGAAGCAGGCACAGTTTCTACCTGAATGTTCAGATTTATGGAGGGGCTGGGGCCTCAGAAGCACTCCCCCAGCGCAGCCCACAGGGAGAGGAGTGGAGTCACTAACTCCCTGGTACTGCCGAGGTAGCCTGAGCCTGCCACACAACCAGGAAGTCAGTGAGGAGCACTTCTGGTGTGGACTGGCATTTCCTGGCACACCTATCTCTGTCTTTGGGATATTTCTACATCTAGCACATCAATGGAGTCAGACACATTGGAAGGGACAATATTGTATTTTGAAAAACATATATTATTCATAGACTATATCAAGGATGTGGAAATCACCCCATTTCCCTTTGCTTTGTTCCTAGGAACTGGGGAATCAGACTTTTGAAAACATTCCTTAGCAACTGGAGCATGGAGAGATTCAGGAGCTCCGAGAAGGAGAAATGAGCCCAGTGAAGCGGTGTCACTATGTGGGGAAGGGCCCAACCTTATGTTGAAATGTTTCCTTAGTATCACCAGGCATGGTGTCTATTGCCAATAGCGCACCTCTGAGTGAGTTTTAAACTGATTCAGGTAGCAAACATATGGACAGGAAGTAGAGTTTCATAGTAGCAGCTACATCACTGAGTATAATTGCATGCTTGCTCTTAGCTATCTAAGGCTATGAGCATGTATATTGCTCCCTCAGAGATGAAGAGACCACATGTATCTCAGGGTACATTTGCAACTTGATCAACCCAATGCCATGTAGCAGAGTCCCAGGTGGACTTACCATCCTGAGAGCTACTATTAAATAAAGCCACTCTTGGCACAAAGTGAAACAATGCAGAAGAGTTTGAATGGTATGAACTTTGTAGTCATCATGTCACAGCGCAAATTTTTCCTTCCTTGGACTTTTAGCCTTAATATTTATCACTCTGATCAGAATATTATCAGGATGTAATGTGTCTGAATTTGTTTGCTGACTGCAACTATTTCCTCTCTAATTTGTGTGCTTTCCATAGCAGTCGAATTCACGCAAATGCTGATGTCACCGTGCTGCTTCACGACACAAAGCTCCTGAAAAAGGAACTTCAAGAACTCAGGTATTGTTCTTGGCTAGAATCTGAAACTTCGCAAACAATAAATACAGACGAGGTCTGAGCAGTGACAATGAGGCAGCGGCTGGTCCTGATGGCAGCACAAGATGCATTGCAGGGGCTGAGTGGAAGGCCAGGAGTCTCGCTTGGGCTCTGTGTTCCCCTGGCTCAGTTGGTTCTGCTGACGCCAGAAGAAACACTCATAAATCTTGAGCCAGGCAGGAGGTGGCAAGGGTCAAGAGGCAGGGGCTGGCCTCATCCTCATCGGTGTGGGAGAAAAGAGAGCGGGAACCAGGCCGAGCACAGAGCCCTGGGGATAAACAAACTGGCCAGTCAGGAACAGCGATGCCATCTGTGTGACAGCACTGTCACAGGCATACCACACCGCAGCTCCTCTGTGTCCTTGCATGGGTAGCCCAGATGGGCACCTGTGGAAGGGCAGTGTGCTCTTCCACCTGGCCTCACGCCTCGTAGTCCAGTTGTTTCGGGACTCAAGGCACACCCTTTGTACACATACCAGTGACACAAATATATGATCTGTACTCCAGAAATCGAATAGCTCATCCCTTTTAGGATTGGTGTCATTAATTTTAATGCTGGTGTTTGATAGAACAAACATTTTCATCTTCATTATACTGAAAGGCAGTTCTTCCAATCTCTCTCTAAAACATGTATCCATTTATGTTTTCAATTTACTTTGTGCTATTTTTCAAAAAGTCAGGTCAAGACCTAATTTCTAAAGCAATCTTAACAGTGTTTTATTGTTCACCAGTGACTTATACGGTTAAGGAATCCGTCAGGATTTCTCTTTGTTGTTCTTTCTCTGGCATCTCCTTGCCAATACCTCATTCTCCGTGGCTTGCAGTTCAGCATCCTGAATAAAATTTCATGACAAGAAATGGGTGTTATACTTTAGAAAATGGCAACTCCATTTCAACAGCTACGTAATTTCTTAGAATTTATGCTTCTTTATTGTGAGCTTCAATCATCTCAATATCAAAAGGCATTCAAACAGTTGCAATACAACACCTACCTACCAGGTAATAAGATGTTGTGCTTTCTTTGCAGGTGTAGCAGTGGTACCCAAACATTCATTTCTTTTCAAAAATTATCATAATCTAAATAGCACTAAAAAGCTTGTACTGAATTTACTAGATTACTTAGCTTGCCATGTTGGTAGCAATATTACGGAGTCTGTAAGACATGAAGGCAAAAGACAACATGACCCAAACAGAATTTCTACTTTACAGCACCAGCGATGAGTCAGTTGGACTCCGGGCATATGCAATACAATTCTTCTAAAGGCCTCAATATGCCTTAGGTTTGGGCGAGCCACAGGTTTAGGGAGGAAAACAAACAAATAAAGGTCAGTAGATGGCATCCATTTCATAGGAATATGAATATCACTAAGGCCTGAGGGATTAGGAATGGTCATGATACTGTTCTTGGTAGAGTTCATGTTTTCAGGTTCCATTGTGTGGGAACATAGAAGGACATTTCACTGTGGAACCCATCACTGCCATGAAGCATGGGTTCACAAGAGTAGATTCTATGACCTACCTCCATGTTTCAATTTTCCTCAATTTCGGCGATTGTCTTAGGTCATATTATGTATCCTGACTAACATCACATTAAAGTATATTATTTTCTGTAAGGGAAAAGGCTACTGAACTGTAAGAGAACAGTGCTTAGAACTGACCTTCATGAAAATAATTAGTTTGAAACAACCCTATTATATGAGTAGGAATTGTAGACTGTAGACATGGGGGAAAAGTTAGGTGTTCAAAATTCTTTTCATCAAAAATAATTTTTAGAAAACTTTTTACAGTACATTGTAATAAAAGAAACAGATTAACCTGGTCTCCAATGATTATAAATCTACAAAAAGGAGATGATATGTATTTAGTGTCAACAATATAAATCATGTGATTTATATAGGAATCTTTATTAGAAAAGTGTCAATTGAATTTGATTTCACTCATTAATTGATTTCCTCATGTATTCAATTATTTATTCAACAAATATTTCAGGCAACCATAGATGGAAATTGTTTCTGAAATTAATTTTTTTTTATTATTTTTTATTTTTTTTTGGCTGAACCGGGGATTGAACTCAGGCCCTTATGCTTGCCAGGGAAGCACTTATTCTACTGAGCCACATCCCAGACCCTCTGAAATTAATTTTAAAGGTGCTTTAGAGTATGAAAGAGATCAGAGAAAAAAATAATAGAAACACCGTTATACAATTTTAATCTTCCTAAGGTAAAAGTCCTTTCTGCTTTTGAGAGAAATATTTTTCCCTTAGACTTTGCTTTGAGTTGTATTTCTTTCTTCTTTAAAAAACTGTATTTGGTTGTTACTGGGTCTCACTACACAATTCAGACTCAGTGATCATCCTGCTTTAAGCCTCCCCAGCACTGGGGTTACAAGTATGTGCCATGATGGCCAGCCTCTGGCCAGCTCAGCCCACCCTGAGGGAGGGGCTGGTGCCACATGTGGTGCTTGGGACTGAACCGTGGTCCTTGCGCTTGCCTAAGCTTGCCTAAGCAGGCACTTTAGTCCACTGAGCTATCTTGCTTGCCTCAACTTGTATTTCTTGAGGACATCTCAGTCATTTTTATTTTATTTTTTAAAATTATTTTGTTTATTCTTTTTTTTTTTTGTCTGCATTTTTAGGAAAGGGTCTACAAGGTGTTCAGGGTCTCACTACTAGATTGGATTAGTAGTGATCCGCCTGTTTACAGCCTCCCAAGTACTGGGATTACAGGTGTACACCACCACGCCCAGTCGTTCAGATAGTCATTGAGTGCTGTATTATTAGCTGGTGCTAACTGTATAAATAAGGCAGATGTGATACTAATTTATATAGCACCAAGTGGTTTGATTTCTATGTTTCATCATTGCTTTGGCCCTGTGGCCATTCTTTTCAAGTGGCACTTATCTCTTGCTCTATGCCTGTCATCCTTAGAATAAGACATCAGAGATTCCCCCCCATAGTCTCTCCTTCTCTGACTCTTCCCTTCAAAATGCGTTCTTTGTCCAATATGGGTATTGCAGCACATAAAACACATGCCAATGTTGCAAATGACAGAATGGCATCAGAGACTTGCAAAGTCTCTTTCTGATCATAAAGTGGTGCTTTTCAGGCTATTGAATTAATTCAAATTTTATACTATTAGCAGCAGGTTTCTAGAGAATCAGAACTATGACAAAAGTGGAGGGAACCTTTAGGTAAATTGGCAGTTGGGAAAGAACATGGGATGGGAGCAGAAGACCAAGGAGAAGCAAGATACACGCCCAACTGAAACCAATATCTATCCTTAGTGCCAGCCTTGGTGATGCCAACAGCCTTCAGGAGAAGCAGGTGGCTTCTGAAAAAGTGCTATGCATCAGGATAGGGTGTGGCAATGCTGAGGAGGAGCTCTGGGGTCTTTTGAGGGATTAGGGCTTGGTGTGCTGCTCCCTTCTTCACAGTTGCTTAGCGATCAATAGACTCTTCCCTGAGCAGCCACATTGCCTGGTGTCACTCTGTAGCTCCTGGAATGTTGAAATGCTGCTTCTTCACATTCACTTTCCAGATCCAGTACACAGTTATATGGACAATCCCAATCCAAAAATATACAGGGAAGTGTTGTCTCAGATGCTTAGTCCCAGTTTAGCTAAATTCATCCAGGATTAAGTTGTCACAGTCTGCTTGTTGTCAGCATGGGTCCACACACAACCCATTTCATGCCTCTCCTCTATGGAACTCTCTTGCATAATAAGAGGTAAATTCCCTGCAGCATCTTTAGCAACACTCATGCCTTTTGTCTTTGAGCATTTTTGCACTTGAATACTGAGATGCAAGGTTTACTAACATGAGCATTCCTCTTGTGAATTAGAAAAGAAGTAATAAAGTGATTAATGTGGCTACATATTTATTGATCTCAAAATAAAGAAGACATTAATAACTATGTGCTCTTTTTTATATCATTGAACACATAGCTAAAACTATGTTTTTCCACTACTTATTCCATATTCCCTTAGTTTTCAGCATCTCAGGTAGTAGTGGCTCCTTATCAGGTGGGGTGACTCAGGACAATTTCCAGAAAATGATGAGTCATTAATAGTCCACTGTTTTTAGATTTTTGTAACTTTATATTACCTTTTGTCGTAGGACATAGAATTATTAAGATGCTCCTTGGGGTGGCAGATGCTCCTCAGTTGTAGTAGCAGACTTAGTTCACCCCTCAACATCAGCATCAACTGCTTTAGCTGACAAGTCCCTTCTCCTAATGATTAGTTGGCATGAGGACACTAACATGCCTTCCAGGCTACGTCAAATTCCAGTTTTAATAGAAATGTGACTGTAGGGGCTGGGGAGATGGCTCAGTGGAATAAGTGCTTCCCAGGCAAGGGCATAGGCCTGAGTTCAATCCCTGGTTCTGCCAAAAAAAAAAAAAAAAAAAAAAAAAAAAGCAAAAAAAGCAACTGTATCTTCCATTAGAGCTATTCTTCCTCTGGGACTAGGGTCTCTGGACTAAGAGACACAAATTTGTGGAGTGGAGGTGGAAATAGTTTGCTGGCTCACCTCTAGAGATGAGAGAAGCAGACAGCATTCAGAAGAAAGCACTCAATGACAAATAAGCCCAAAACATGGCCCTCAGCATCATTAGGAATAATGGAAATGAAAATTAAAAGCACAATGAATGATAGTGGTTAGTCTACTAAATAAACAAAACTAGAAAGACTGCTGATAAGTGTTGGTGAGAACATAGCTGAGACTCACATAATTTTGATAGGAATGTAAAACAATAAATCACTACTGAAAAAAGACAGTTTTCTATAAAGCTAAATGTACACTTGACTGAGAAATTTTACTACTGGAATTTAATGAAGCAAAACAAAGCACTCATTTACACTAACATACATACAAGAATTCTGAGCAAAATATATATAAGCTAAAATTGTTAGGAAAAATATGCCATAAGCATGCATTGCAATCCAACTGAAATTAGGTATGTATATGTGTGTGTGTATGTGTACATGTATGTGAGTTTGATGCAAAATATTTCCAAAAGAATATTTCACCTCATACAAACAATTTCACCCTTTGTGTAAGCAATTTCAAGCACAAAGTAGATTTGAAATCCAAGCACAGGTTTATCAGACTCCACATTCCACTGTGTTCTCAGTACAACATATTGCCTTTTAATATCTGCTTTCTATGCTTAAATGTTGCTTTATTGCTTAGAGCTTCTAGCTTGAAGCAGAATAATGCTTTGATCCTAAGCCTGGGCCAGTCTTGGTTGGCCTAGTGCACTGGCCTTCCCTGGCCCTTCCCCTTGGCTTCCCAGCAATCCAGGAGATGAGCAGAGATCACCTCACATTGTCCTTAGCTCACATTTTAGGCTTCTTACATCATGTCTCCAGCATTCCAGTCCTCCTTGAGTCATTTAAGAAGGAAGTGAAAAAATGTACACCTGGAGAAATTTAGGTTTTTAAACACAAGGGTGTCTGTAACTTCAGCTAATGAGTGAAGTGTATTTGCATTTTCTGCTTCCACATGGAGTAAGCGTGGATGTTCTCCAAGGGATGCTCTAGTGGGCTTGTTTGGTGCATCAAAATGGTGGAGGGCGCAAGAAAGTGGCTTTGCATGTGAAGCTAGCATGAGTCAAAAATAATGTAAGCAACAGCACAAATGAAAGCTTTGAAAATGGGATGGAACATAGCTTCAGGTAAAAGATGGAGGAGGTCAGCCAAGGTGGGTCAGAGGAGACAAGTTAGGTATAGCATAGGTTCCCACAGTCTAGGGACAACTTATGATTCCTTAGCAGCTTTAAGTAAAATTTCAGATTGACAAAATTGATAAGACTCTTAATACCAAAAGCTGATTCTAAACAGTAGAGTAAAAGACTTGTTCCAGTGGACATTATTGCATTTTCCATGGAAATAAAGATCATTGAATTTTCATTTACTCATTCTTTTCAGAAATACTATCTGACAATTATATTGGCAAAATATTGTGAGTAAAGAAATGGTCCCTGACCCGAAGGAATGCACTGCGTATGGAACGAAACACATCTTAGGGCTTTTCGCAAGTACTTCATGTCAGTTTATGCTAAATTATGGATGAAAAAATAGCAGACTCCACATCTAAGTGGTTTCTCTATAAGTCTTTGTATTTCTTTGCTTATGTATTGTTGGTGCTTGGGTTGAGACCTTCAGAAGGCAGGAGTTTTCCCGGCTGGTGCACTGTTCTATCCGCTTCAATTTGTGACAATTTCCAGTCAACTTTTAATTTCAGGGAACAAGAGAGCTTGAGAGTAGAGCATCAGAACATCACCTCCATTCGCAATTCGTGGCCCAGCCAAGCTGTGTGCCAGGTTTCATTTTATGCGAAAGACAGAACCATCCCATGTGCTATAAGTGGACAACTGATTATTAATGAAGCCTGCTAGATCTAGTCACCTGCTGCAATGACAGATATGTTCTCAGAGGATTATGAGTCACAAGTCAGTAACAGAGGGCAAAGTGGTCAGTGCTTATATTTTCTTCTAGCCATGGAATGAAAAAGTAACTGAAGTATTGACACATACATTAAGAAAGGAAATTAAAAGGAGAGACTTCCTGTGAATTCCAAACTCTACTATAGATAATAAAATATGAATTTTGTATCTATTTATGCTAAGTCCTATATGAAATATAAAATAAATAGAAGACATGAATCTGGTTTTTCAAGATCTCACAATATAATGAGGAACTAAGACAACTCAAAGCTGCAAAGGGGAGGTTGATCAATCTGATAATCTGTGGACTGGAAATCTTTATTACTTCCCTACATACATAGCAAAATGATAATGATAACCTCGAGACTCTGCAAAACCCTAAGGTGCTCTCTGAATCATTAACAAAAGATTAAATTATTTTCACTACAGTTTAGGCTTGAGGCTATTATTGAATTTTAATACTACACAATTGGCCACGCATGCATGGGTGTGTGGTATGTTATGTATCTCAAATAACCTGAACATTTGATGAACTAGAATATACTACATTGGCAGATAATTTGTATATAACATTAGAAAAACAGGCAAACATTTGCTTCCTGTAGCATCTGCCCAAGAATCACTTATGCATATTGAGAAATCTCAGTGATTTGTAAGGAGGAAGATAGAAGTGGAGGTTTGCATACAATGGCTACCTGAAAAAGGTAGCATGCTTTATAGAAGAGGTGGGAAGTGTTTTTATGCATAGATAGGTGAAAGTGGGGGAAGACTTAAGGGAAAATGAGGGGATTTAGAGGAGGAAATAAGAGCATGGCCTCCTTCATTGTTTTGAGGCCACTGGAAAAGAGAAAGTAGAATGAAAAAGAAAGTTCTGGCCATGGGTTGTCTCGAAGCTAGCAGCCAGGAGCTTTATGTGCAAAGTACAAGCCCAAGTTGGTTTGCTCTGTTCAGAAGACAGGCCCAAAGATGCTGCTTCCCTTTTGGTTTAGAAGGTGGGTGGGGTTAAGGAGAAACTTCCAAGGTTTGGGGGCTGGTGTACTGTGGGAAGAGAAAGTGGAGCTTTAAGGCCACAGGGAAGGCCCACAGGCTGGGTGTTCCTTGGGTTGTTGCCTGAGAGACTCTCTTTTCCCTCTTCCAGTGATGAGGCTGATTGAGTGATGGGCTTTAGCACCCACATGCTGGTAATCCTTGTGAGGAGACAGAAAAGGTACCTTACAGCAGTAAAGTGTAGACTGGAGACTGCCTGAGTGGAAGGCCAACACCACCACTAGCTGTCCACACGACTTTAAACAAATTGTTAGGCTTCACTAGATTTCAGATTCTCTTTCAATCTGAAAAAAGAGAAGACTATGTCTTCCAAACAGTGAGAATGTGTGAATTAGGTGAGCTAGTGCATATGAAGCTTTTATAAGAATAT
>PVKA01001989.1:82875-133980 GCA_004027165.1 Ctenomys sociabilis | reverse complement strand
TCCTTAACGTGTGTCTTTTCTTAGAATTTATTAGTTTAAATCAAAATCTCTATTGGGTTTTAGTCAACAATTAAGTAATTATAGATATTTTAAGGGTACCATTTATGGTTGTGTTTATCTGTAGACTCAACCCCTTAGATTTTTAATGTGTTCCTTCAAAGCATAATGCTATTCCAAAAATCAAAAGAACTTAGTACACTTCGGCTTAAGAGAAAAAAATGTAAACACTGCACATATAAAGGAATAAAACTGTCATAATTAAAATCTACCCTATCAAATTAAAAATGAAGCCTTGAATGATTGCCTAGGGTATAACTTCTACGAAGCAGTTCATTCCATGGAGCTCTGAGAGGGAAAACTGGTGCAAGTTTTCTCCATTTAGTAAAACATGTCACAAGCCATTAAGTGCTTCTCCAAGAGCCATTTCCTGGCCCCAGCCTCACTGTACTCACTGCTACATATTCCACACTAATCCACTACTTTGCACTTGACCAAGAAGGATGTTCTGGCATTTGAAACTCTAACACTCCCTGGCAAAAGTAAATATCACTGGAAAGCACTGAAAGAAATCACTTTGCTATTTATGGGAGCAAAATCTCAAGCAAGGGCAGGCTTGGCCTCAGACCTTTTGTGTGGCTCTGATGTGACAGTGATTTCATAATTGAGGGTGATCTCAATGCATTTGGAGGATGGAGAAGCATTAAATTCAAAAATATTTCCTAAGTGACAAGAACCTGCCAGGCAGTCTTATTTTTTGTTCTGTTTTTTATGTCTGACAATTAGAATACCTTTGTAGGCAAAACAAACAAACAAAAATTTAACAAAAAACAGGAAAACAGCCCAGGACTCATGGAGCTTCCCCCCACCCATGGAACCAGGGATTGAACTCATGCCCTTGCACTTGCCAGGGAAGCACTTATTCCACTGAGCCATCTCCCCAGCCCCACATGGAGCTATTTTAGAAGATGAAGAAAAATATGCTGCCTTTGCTCCATGGCAATAAGCTAAAGGGAATGGAAACTGCCCAGGAGCAAATATGCTTGTGCTTCCTCCTGCCTGGACCAGATGCCAGTGGGACAGGTGTTCTATCGTTGCAGACAGGGACAAGGTGAGCAGACTCCAGCCGGAACCCAGACTGCTGTTGAGACCATCTGCTGGCCTTAACCTCGAGCAGGTGGATGGATTGACTAGTCCAGAGATATTAGTGTATTTATTTGCTCACTATTTTCAAATCAGCAAAATTACAGTTTCTCTTTCCCTGTCCACAAATAGACTCTATTTCAGAGATATCACATCTGAGTCCTTCTTGTGTTTGTAAGAAAGCGTTGTGATGCAATAGTTCTTTGGGTGATCAAAGAGCCAATCCAAAAGTGAGCATCTGAGATGAATATTATCTTTTTATGTGAAGGAATACAAATGGCAAATCAACATATGAAAAAATGTTCAACATCATTGGTCATTTGAGAAACACAAATTAAAACAACACTGAGATTCCATCTCACCCCAGAAAGAATGGCTATCATCAAGAAGTCAGCCAATAACAAATGCTAAAGGAGCTGTGGGGAAAAAGGAACCTTTGTCCACTATTGGTGGCAGTGCAGACTGGTACAGTCATTGTGGAAGTCAGAGTGGAGATTCCAAAAAAACCTAGGATAAGAAGTTCCATTTAGGCCCGGCCAGATCGTTTAGCAGATTAAAACACCTGCAAATAGGCCCAGGGCTTGGGGGTTCAATCCCCAGGCCTGCTGTGCTGATCCTGTCCTCAGGGTGTGCTGCGATGGGGATTGAGACTGACAGTGGTGGTGCGCACCTGTAATCCCAGCTCTTGGAACCTTGTAAACAGGCAGACCACTCTGAGTCCAATTTAGTAGTGACACCCTGAACACCCTGTAGACCCTTCCCTAAAATACAAAATAAATAAATAAAAGAAGTTCCATTTAACCCAGCTATTTTCCTCCTGTGTATTTTTGCAGAACTGAAACATACCACAGAGATTTCTGTGTACCCCTGTTTATAGCAGCACATTTTCTGATAGCTAAATCTTGGAAGAAACCCAAGTATCCATTACCTGAAGAACAGATAAAGAAGATGTGGTATACTTATATAATGGAGTATTATTCAGGTATAAAAATGATAGATATGAGATTTTTGTTAATAAACGAACACAACTAGAGACTATACTCTTAACTGAAATGAATCAGACTCACATGTACAAACATCGTGTTGTCTCCTCAGTGTGAGAACCGGAAAGGGCAAATAAAATCTGAAGGGTGCAATAGATACTGTGAAAAGTGAACGAACTTACTCAAAAGGGAAAAATTACTGACATGAGGACAGGATGGCAGTGGGGGAAATTGTATATCTATGCATGTAAGCAGGATGACTTGGATAATTGTACTGTGGATTTCTGCTGGTCTGTGGAAACATTTAATTACTGCTTAATGTTAATGCTTAAGTCTCTTTGTCTTTTTTTCAAATTTTCCCCTTTTTCTTCTTTTTTAATTTCTTTCTTTCTTTGTTCTTCCAGTTTTGCACATATATATCTGGTAATCTGAACATCTAATTTGAAGAGAACACTATGCAATACAACACATGCTGTCAAATTCATATTATTTTGTTTAGTGAAACTGTATCATTTGTAATTTATTATGTTTAATATTATTTTGTATTCTCTTTAAAAATTAAAACAAATTAAAGAAACAAAACAAAAAAAATTATTTGGGTGAACAAACTAGGCTTCCTCCTCATGAAATGGTAGTAAAATTGAGATAGGTCAATGATACATATAATGAGGCTGGGGAGATAGCTCAGTAGAATAAGCACTTGCCTGGCAAGCACAAGGTCCTGAGTTCAATCCCCAGTACTGAAAAAAAAAATGATACATATGATGACTAGCCCAACCTGCAATACGCAAACAATGCTTGATTTTTCTATAGAAAAATGGAAATCATATACAATTATCTGGATGTTGGTAGAGTTGGATTCTTGTTGGTAACCTTAATGAGCACAAGGCTTCTTTTGATTCGACATGCAAAATTGTTAGAAGAAAAATGTAATTTGTCAGAAGGCAGGCATAAAAGGAACACAAAACAAAACAAAGCTTGGCTTCTGAGCTTGGAATCCTTATCACAACTTCAGATCATTGCTCCCAGTCACGCTCACTTAAAGTGTGCCAGGTAGCTCAGCAGATTCAGGAGCCTGCTCAGGCAGACGTAGGAACCGGTGTTCCATCCCCAGTGTGCAGTGCTAGCCCAGCCCCCAGGGCACGCTGAGAGGGTGATTGAAACTGAGCGTGGTGGTGAGTGCCTGGAAGCTCATCACTTCGGAGGCTGAAGCAGGAGGGTCACTATGAGTCAGATCTGTCTTAGTGAGACCCTGTAGACCCTATACTGAAAAAAGATCCCTCTGTGTGCTGAGCAGATCTCCAGCTCAGACTGGTGGGCAGTGAAGTGGGAACTTTCTTCTTTTCCCACATTCCCATTGCACTCCAGACCCATTATGGGCCTACAAGGGTGGAGCCTTTTCTTTGATCCCCTCCACCAAAAGTCCTCATAGGAATCACGTAATGTAATATGTACTGGAAGGGTGAGCTGACAGTTTTCCCCTCCCACTATGAAGCGCTAATTATTTGAGAGCAATTTTTACTCTTACATTCTCAATACCAGATATAGAAGCAGTAACTTCCAGAACAATTAGCATGTTGATGATTTGATCAGTGAATGATTTCTACTTATAAATCACCAGTGGCTATTTCTAGAAATATCTGATTATTTATATTTTATTTTTAGTGTTTTCCATAAAGTTCCATTTTACATTAGGCAGTTCTTAAATAGTTGTTGCACCAAAAGAGGAGGAGCATAACAATTTAATGGTACAGAAATCTTAAGGATGTGAGAGTGGGATCCAGACCAAAAAAAGGGCCAGCCAAATAGCTCAGCAGATTAAAGTGCCTGTTTAGGCAGACATAGGGCTGGAGTTGATTCTGGCCCCAGTGCGGTCCCGGGCCCCAGGGCACACTGAGACAGATAATGTGGTGGCACATGCCTGTAATCCCAGCTCCTGAGAGGCTGAACACAAGCTGATCACTGTGAGTCCAATCTATATAGTGAGACCCTGTAGACCCTGTACTAAAATACTAAAAAAAGAGACAAAGAGTTGTAGTACCTGTGCCACAGATACATACAGCATGCTTTGTTCCACCAAGTACTTTGTGCATGCATAGATGTCAGAGAGCAGGACAAAGAAGAATCTCTGTCTCTGAAAGGTTTGTGTATACTTAGGTTTTGACTTATGATAAATAAATTATAGAACAAGTTAAAAGTGATAAACACTGTGGCAGAGAGGAAGAGATGAAGGTAAGGAATAAAGGGCATGTGTGGGAGCCGGTCTGGGTGTCATCGGTAGTGGTCAGGGGGAGCTTTAATTCCAAGGTGGCACCTGATTGTGCCTTGATAGAGCAGGCATCATGCCACTTCAGGGTATTATAACAATGATCTTCTTTAAAGTACCCAGTATATTTCAATCCTGCCCCAGGAGCTTTAAAATGTTGTTTCTAATTGTCAAAATCATCCCGTCAAGTAGGTGGCCTCACCTCGTTTTTTTCACAAAAGGAAAATGAAACGTACTAAAGATCACATAGCGAACAAATGGCTGTGCCACAATGTGAACTTTGGTGACTCAGTACAAGTCTCATGGGTCTTTCCACTCTGCCAGTGTCTCCCAACATGGGGTTTCCTAGGGTATGTGTAGGAATCTGCCAGAACCCCTGGAGGTGTTCATTAGGAAATGCAGATTCCTGAGCCCCATGCTGGTGCCACTCATTTGGTTTTCTGTAGAGTGGCCTAGGAATCAGAATGCCCAACAAGTTTCCTTGTGAAATCTGCTGCACGGCTCCAGTTGGACAACTGCTATTGTAGTATACTGCCTCAGTCTGTTGATAGAGCTGTCATGATGCTTGCTCTCAGGGAGTATTTCTAGCTTTAGGATTTATAGATCAGTGCTTAGAAAGAAAGCCTCTTAGCCTGACTCTTGAACTGTATGTTAATCTGTAAATCTGTATTGTGTGCCAATGCCAGGTTTTTTTCTGCCCTTTCCCGATAAGTCAGGTCCCAGCCACATGAGAGAGGTAGCCTCATGGGGAAGTGAAGGACACTGAGTACAAACTTGAGGCTCCTTCCAGACTGCTGGGGGTTTCCAAATCCATCCACTACTTCTGTGGAATCACTGCCTCTTGGGTGCATTCTGCCTTCAAGGACAGGCTGTAACCACCTCTCCTAACACATCTTACTTTCTAGTCCAAATGAAACTGACAGTGTTATTTCTGATCATATAAACTTTTGCAATGACTATGAAACTGCACTTGTGAGCTACCTTCACCATCAGCTCTTGTATAGCCTTCTTTTTCCTCATTTGAAATTTTAATAATTCCAAAAGCTTCTTAAAACAACAAATCAAAGCAAAATTATTTATGTATGTATAAAAAATATATTTCTGTCCACCCACACAGACTAGCTTCATCCAACTAATCACCAGCTTTGGTGTAACCACCTAAACTCTAAAATGCCAAGAATGCTAAGAAAATCCACATTATGAAGAAATCATTTTTTGTGCTTTTTAGAACTATAAGGGGGGAGTGAGAATTACAGCAGTAGTGGCAAACCCATGGCACATGTGCTGAAGCTAGCTGTTTGTATCATTGAAAGCTTCAAAGGGTTTGCAATTTGCTGTGCTAGAGCACTGGGCCATGAAAATTTCAGAAGCAGAGGCACTGTTTGTATCATTCTTGCAAGCATCATGTCAGTCCTTGGCTAACAAAACAAATAGAAATTAGTAGACAGGACTACAGTAAAGTTTTCAAATCCCAGTTTCTTTTTATAGAGCTACACTTGAGAACTTTGTCCCCAATCCTACTTTATTGTTCTTTTTACTTTCAGTATATAATTTCCATAAACTAAGCAGATCAAGAATGATTACATTAGCGATCAACTAACTGCTGAACAGATATCCTCAGTACTTCCTATCTCCAGACCTTTTCACACATGTACATAGTAAGGAGTGGTAAAGTGGAGATCATACCCTATAGAAGTGCCATCAAATCATTCACTAATTCAATGTCTATTTTTGTTGTTACCATGCCCCTTGCACTGAAATAATACACTTAAGTGGATGGGAATGGACAAAAATTTACATTTCAGTGAAGAAACAGAAGAAAGAAGAAATATTAACAAAATTCTCCATTAGTAATGGTGAATGCTAAGGGGAAAAAGCAGGAAATAGCAATGGGGAGTGAGGGTGTGTTTGTGTGTGTATGTATGCGTGTGTGTGTGCTGGTAGTGGAGAAGCCACATTTTAGGTAAGTCAGGAAAGCCCCCTTAAAGTGGCCAGGGAGATGGCTCAGTGGAATAAGTGCTTCCCTGGCAAGTGCAAGGGCCTGAGTTCAATCCCTGGTTCCACAAAAGAAAAAAAAAGCCCGTTAAGAGGAAAAGCCCATAGCTTGGAAAGCTACATATGTGCTACACCCCAGGACAATTTTGACATCAATCATTTCAGAAAACGATAAACAAACCATATTTGGAAAGAGTTGAGGAAAGAGGAATACTGGTCATTTTCTCCTGTTCCTGGCGATCCAGGTGGCAGGAAATAGGGCAAAGATAGATGGCACAATTAAAATGATGGCAGCTATATTTTCAAGAAAGTTTTGTTAGTTTCTGAGGTGAAAAGAAATGCCTAATGGTTTGTAGTTTCATATAAAGAACTTTGCTGGGAAAACGGAATTTAGAAAATAGAATTAAGATCAATGAGAAGTATTATTTTGCTAAAAAAAAAAAGTTCGGAGAACATGAAGTAATGCCAAGACTAGTTGGCAAGATGATATGTAACTTAAAAACCTGATGAAAATGTTGAAAAGTGCAGACATTTGATTCATCCAAATATGAAATTAATTAGAAAAATTTGGGGTAAAGTAAGAAATTTATATAGAGTCAATGATTAAATCAACATTTCTGAGAGCATACTTACCATGTGCAACACAGGGACAATGCTTCAGGGGCACGAAGGATGAAGACATTATTCTACCTCAGTGAACCTTTCTCCATGGTGAGTTCATTTTCTCTTCCTCTGGGTCACTCAGCTAGAATTCATTTTCCAGCCCCTCTTAGAGTTAAATGTGCCTTGTGGATTAATAGGGTAGGATTTGGGATGTATAATAGATGCTTCTTCGTTTGCCCATATAGTCATAGGGGATGCAGAGTCTCCAGATGCAAGGAACTGGGATTAGCTTTGTCACCACCTAAAAGGCTGTCTGTCTCATATCTGATTAAACATTATATCAACAAGAAATTTCTGTCTATAATGTCAAAGTATGGAGATATGATCCAACTTGTGCTGCTAAAATAACATAATTAGTAATTAACACTTGCTTAGTCTTTTGCAATTTGTGGAATGCTTTCACACATCAAATGATTTTGCTAACTACTATGGGAATTAGGTCTTTCACAGGAGCTTCATTTGATGCCCAATAAGTATTGAATTACTTGATCACAATCATATGGGTGAGACAGAGCAAAACCATTCTAAGCCACTGGATCCTGAGGGTTTTTTTTTTTAATGGCATACAACAAGCTTAGAGATAAATCAAAAATAAGGTTTTTGATACACATAGGTAAAACTCTTGAGATTCATGAGTTCATCAACCTTCTTGGGTGAAGGAGCTACAAAAATTCTAGTGGAATTGGTAGGCTTTATGATGTTCACAAATTGACAAGAGAAATGGGACTAGCATGGAGAAAGTTCCTATAAATTTTGACCTGCAATATGAATGGAGAGTAGAAATAGAAGGGAATTGGCATTTGTTCTAATGTTTCAAGGGAAGTTGGAGCAAGCCATGCAATTTCATGAAGGAAAACAGGAACTGGTAACTCAATACAAATCAAAAAAATATTTATTGAGTGCCTGCCAGATGGAAGGCCTTCCAAAAGTGTACGGAGGATACAGAGAGGAGATAACAAGGGCATAGCCCTTGTTTTAAATGGATGTATAATCTACTAGGGGAAATGATCATAAATGACCGTAACATAATGTCAAGTAAGATAAACATTAATAAGAACAGTATTAGAGTTCAATAGACAGAGAAGTGGCATGGAAGGATACAGGAAGGAAAGGTAAAATTTCATGCTGGAGGTAGATTGTCAAGATTGACCTTGGGCAAAGTGCGATCATCAAGTCTGGTTATGAATACATGAATTCATGTGGACTGCAGATAGAATTCATAAAAGAAAGCTTTTATCAAAAGTGTTCTCAGCCTGGACCACTGCTTTTGGAGTAAATGACTCCCAAATTTGATTACTATTTAGTAGACAACAACATGAAATTTTCAATTTATGCATGTTTGTTTAAACATGGAATCACAAACCCGCAGTGAAAGTACAGTTATAAAAATGTCTATTCCTATGGAAATGACCCGACTTCCAAAGAATACAGTCAGCTACCAGCATTGCAAATCAGAAGGTGGTGAACTTGACTTTCATTGTATACCACAGGCAATTAGGACGCAGGTCACTGAGATGTCCTGCCACTGAAAGGTCACCTACCATGAACAGGGTTTCATAATTTTCAATCATCTTCTGCACTACAGCAATGATGGCTGTGCTCTCTTCAGCCCGAGCCGAGCTCTGGACCGAGAATTCTTTGTCTGATGACTTCTGCTTGTGCAGTAGGTTGGGTCCAAATATGGTGGCCAAATTTAGAGATGTCATTTTGTTGCCAGTGACCTGTTGCAGAAGAGAATAGCAGGTCTGTTGTTATGTTTGCTTTCCAAAATGCTGGTGGCTCTATTATCAATAAAACTTTCCTTCCCATTTGTTTGTTGCAAGCATTACAGCTGTCAGAAACCGTAAGGGGTACTGTCACTTTCCTTTTCTTTTGTGTCTTGGATCAAAGATCACAGCTCAGTGTTCATCTCAGTAGTACATTGATCAAAAATTTGCAGCATTATACTTCATTGTTAAACTGGTACTATATAAAATTTCTAGCCTGTCTGCACTTAAAAAATATTGATATGCACCCATCCATCCATGCATTCATATATTTTTCCCATTTGCCTATCAGTTCATAATCTCTCCATTGATCGATCTACTCCACACCTACCATGGCTAGTCAGTTTTCATGGATTATAATTATTGAAAAATTCTTCTGCCAATGATCATGACACAGTTATTATTTAAAAGGTCTCATGTACTAGGAACAAAATAAACATTATTTGGGGGCAGTCTGTACAAAGAATGAAACTGTCAATCCCAGAGACTCTAGGAACACTGTTACAGAGCTGTAGTATTTTTCTGTAATCTGAGAGGAAGAATAGAGCATGCTAGGCTGAAAAGCAGAAGGTTTGGGGAAGGGTCTGTTTCATGGTGGAGCAAATACCGTAGACAATGCCAAACATGTGGAATGTGTCAGAGAGTGCCAGGAAGCTGAATGTAGCCAGGCTGCTGCAGGAAAGCCAGACAAAGCCAGATGAGAGAAAAGAGTTCCGATGGTGACTCAGGCAAGAGGACTCTGCACGAGGAGAATGAAGCTGAAGTTCAAATGTGCTATAGCCCCCATGGCAAATATTCACAGAGATACTCATACAACACGCCCCTCCAGATCAGATGCTCTGGTGGTTCTAGGCCTAGCTCACAGCCATGTCAATGTTGTGGCAGGAAGTGGAAACAGTGAGTGGAGACCCTTACTGCAAAGGTTCCAAAGATAAGCACAAAAAACAAAGACGAGGGAGCAAAAGGGGAGTGTAGGATGAAAAATAGGCACTTTTTTTTTTTTACAGAACTACAAATTGAAACCAGAGTCTTTGCACTCCACTATATCCCCAAGCCTTTACATGTGTATGTATGTATGTACGTACATACGTATGTATGTATGTATTTATTGAGACAAGGTCTTGTTAAGATGCTAAGTTGCCCTGCCTAGGCTTGCGTTTATGCCTCAGCTTCCCTGAGTATTGGGATTATAGGCATGCACCAGCCTGCCAGGCTAATGGAAATATTCTTCAGTTAGAAGTGTAAAGAAATTATTTGCATCCAATGTTTGAATGAATAGAAAGCACAAGTAGGCATACAGAAGCAAAATGCCCATATTTCCACCTTTTCCAAGAGCCAGCTCCTTGTAGGCTTTCCTATGTGCATATGTATGTATGCACAGTGATGATTTATTTCTAAATGTCTTCCAAATGTCCCGTGTGTTTAGGAAGCGATTGGATCATGGTGTGCCACGAGTGCTACACCTGACTTGCTTTTAGGAGGAGAAGCCTGCTTGGAGGTGGATCTCTGGAGGCGTGACCTGACTTTGTCCCAAGCTCCTCTCTTACTGTCCTTTCTAGATTCCATGGGTTGCTTTAATTCCACCATCTGCCATCCTATTTCTGGTTTTTTTTTTATGTATTTAGTACTGGGTCTACAGGGCCTCATTATACAGGTTGGGCTCACAGTGATCCTTCTTGTTTTTTAGCCTCCCAGGCACTGGGATTACAGGCGCATGCCACCATGCCTAGTTTCAATCACAGTCTCAGCCTGCTCTGGGGGCAGGGCCAGCACAGCACCCTGGGGATCGAACCCCAGCCACTGCACTCTGCCTAAGCAGGCACTTTGGTCCACTGAACTCTCCGGCCAGCCCCTGCCATCCTATTTCTGGCAGAAAGTTGTCTTCATTTTGCCCACGTCCTGAGACCTTACAGGAGACTGAGTTTAAAAGTGGTAGACTAATTAATCTTACAGAAGAAATTACATATCAGACTAATATTCACTCATGTACTGTGGACAGATCTCAGCCAGATCTACAGTGACATTCAGGAGCAAAAGCAGATGTGCAAAATTTGCATTTCAGTAGAAAGTAAGTGCTGGTAAAGTTGGGGCCATGGAGAGCATGGAATCTAAAAAGACTAGCATTAAAACTTAGTCAAGCCCTAAGAATCAGCATGCTCAAATATATTACTTATTCTATAAAATTGGCATCACACTCCACATATTATATTGTAACTTGTTTATTGTGTCTTAGCAATATGGTACATTAATCACTCAATTTCAAAAAATTCTTTCTTTCCAGCCTGGTGCATCTTGTTGCATGAAGAGATCATGATTTACTTTAACCACAGCCAAGTGATGGGCATTTATGCTGTTTTCAATGTTCTGTTATTATAAAATATAATACAGAAGTATCCTCAAAAAATTTTTGTGAACTTGGCTCAGCACTTTTTTGGGAATAAAATCTACAAGTGAAGTTATCATACTAAGAACTACCAAAGGCTCAAATATTGGTTTGATATTTACATGTTTTTTTTTTCCTTACTTGCTTCTTTTTCACATGGAAGGGAGAATCTGGCTAAGTTTTGATAAGCCCAAGTTTCTCTGTCTTGGTACTGGTGACAATGGGGCCAGTTTATTCTGGCCCTGTATGTTGTTAAATGGTTAGTGACCTTGGTCCTCTAAGTATTCATAGCACCCAACCACTCCTACCCAGAATTATTGGTGCATGTGTGAACTTCTACTCCTCTCTTCAGTGTTAGCTGAGAAGTCAGGACTCTCAGGATGAGGATCTTCCCCAGGAAGATCTATACAGCTTTTGAGAAACACGTGGGTATCCAACCTGGAATTCACAAGTTCTAATGTGTCTCACCCTCATTCTGTGGAGCCTGCAGCCGACAGCTAACCTGCTCTGCAAATCTGGTAGGCCACATGATTTGCTTAAGGTGAGGCTGTTTTCAGGCAAATGTTTTGTCACCAACAGAAACCATTCCATGTGGTGAACCCTAGAGTTTCCAGGGAAGCACCTTTTGTGCAATTATTTTTCTTTGTTTTATTTCACTAATATAAAGCCTGACATGTTTTCATTTCCCTTCCTGGCAATTCATGGTTGAGGAAAAAATAAAATATGTGTCATTTTCAGATTCCTCCCTTCAAAACTCAGAGGTGTCTGGAAGGCTTCCCCTCTCCATTTTAAAGCACTATTAGGGTTGTCTTCTTTTCTTTAACATTAACAAATAGAAGAATTTGTTTTCTTTTAAAAGAATGTTTAGAACAAGGATGATCTGGAGTTCTGTTTCCGCTCTCTCCTTCTCTGGTTGCTATTCTGGGAATGCAATACAATCCGTCTGTAAAATTGCACATAGATTCCAGCTGCAGACCAAACTGCTGTGGTTTGTTACCATGTTTTGTTGTTTTATTGTTTTTTAAACTGGAAAGGAGTCTTGCTCCCCAACATCTTCCACCCTTGCTCTCCATTTCTGCATACATTCATGACCCTACGGTATAGTTAGGCAATATATACACTTGAGGCCAGGCTATGACTGCATGATTTAATTAGCTGGCCAGTGCAGGCAAACTTTTACCTTCACTATGTAAGTTTCCTACATCATGTTTAAACTTCCTAAAAGGCTTACATTTATTAAAAACCTAGTGTGTACAAACACTGAGCTAGGGGCTTCCCACAGACCATCTTAACTCTTTATTTACTACAAGTTTATGAACCAGCTGCTATTGTGCTGCCTAATAAACAGAATGGGAGAACAGTGATGCCCCAAAGCCCAAGGTGATCTAGGAAGAAGCTTAGCTGACAGCTGCACCACAGAAGATCTTTGTCATCTCCTGCGATTCACTCTGGTGTGGAAGATCCTGCCATGGCAATGGGGAGATGGGAAAAATGAGTTTTAAAACATGGCAGGAGGAGGCTGAGGCCAGGAAAGTACTGGTCTTGCCAAAATTCCAAAGCAAACTTACCACTTCCTAGAGGCACGAACCTCCTCTAGACCATACACTGGTTTATTTTGCCCCATGAATGTCCCTTTAAGAACTCAGTGCCAGCTATGAACTCTCTCACCAAACAAGCACACACTTACACCATAGTTTCCATGTAATGCTGAGGCTTCTTGGACTCGCTGGAAAACTACTGTTTGGGATGTTTCCTACATTTGGAAGTTTCTATTTTCCTTAAGTGGCAATACAAATAACAAGCTCAACAAAATTCATGACACCAAGTACACATAAATTGGCAAAACACCACAATTCAATACCACCATTTTTCTCCAAAACTGCATTGACTATTCAACAATTTTTCTCCTAACTTCTTTTAGACATTTTTAAAGATCCCACTAGCTAATGATGCTTTTGATGCTGAACACCTATTAAAGAGGAAGTAGTAGGATAATTTTATAGATGAGGAAGTTCAGGCCTTCCCTGACCTCACTCTGTTGTCCTTCCACTTCCTCTATTTCACAAAGACTAGGCCAGGCAGCAAGCTTCTGGCAGAGCCAGTGTGATTATTTAAGCCTTTCCTCAATCTGGTGCAGTTCTTTCTCATACTTCAGTCCATAAAACAATAAGCTAACAAATAGATAATACAAACTAACAAATATATGAGAAGTTAAGAAATGCTCTATTTTCTCAACATATTTTACGTGTTGTATTTGCCCTCACTCTAGTCTATCTGTTCCGTGTTCTCCACTGGTGCATGGCAAATCAACCAAAAAATATACTAAACAAATAACTTAGTTTTTGTTCCTCTCCCTTGACCCTTCACTTTTACCACTAGCATGCTAACAGGACCCAATTACTCAATCCCTACACAACATCTTATGTATTCTTTCCATCAATTCTCCCTGACAGAGTGATTCCAAACTCATCTAAGCCATGTATATCCCTTTTCTAAGTTTCTTCAGTGGTTCTGTATTTTCTTTTCTTTTGGTATCAGGAATTGGGCTCAGGACCTTGAGCTTGCCAGTCAGGCACTGCACCACTGAGCTATCTCCCCAGCACTTTACAGTACCTCCATGCTACACTCCCTGATTTTATATTTGTCTTATATCCTCATCCCTTCCTCCTCTTATAAGTCACAGCACCCTTGGAACAGTCACTGGAAAATTCTAGAACAACGATCACTGCTTTAGAAGAGCTCAGGACAGGTGCTGAGGACATACATGATTCAAATACCAAGGTCATACTTAAATGAAAACATTTTTAAAGAAACTGTTGTTTCCCATATTACCAGTGACACTGACCTTCCTATCTTCCTCTCCCTGTTTCTAAACCATCCATAGTGTGGGTTACATAATTTGTCATCAAATCCTTCCAGAGTTTCACATTTCAGAGGAATCAACCACCTACCCCTAAGAGACATTCCACACTCTTTAAGTGTGGCCCAGTGTTGTTTCCCTCTCCGGTACTTTTTATTTACTTGAATCTGAGATGGTTGCAGAAACTGCTTGCTTTCTTGTCACTGCTAACCTTCTCAGAAAGGCAATATTTCTCCATGCTGCTTTAATAGCTAGTTTTTAGTCATTCATTTTGAAGCAAGGTTTAAACCAAGGACATCTAGATGTGTCATATTCTTCAAAGTAAGTTAGACTTCTCAGGCACTGCACAATACCAGTTGAAGATTGACTGATTGACTGATATTTAGAGGAATTTTGCTGTCTCAAACCCATGGGCTCAATCAGTCCTCTTGCCTTAGTCTTCGTAGTAGCTGAGTCTACAGGTGCCTGTCACCATGCCTGGCTCTTAAATGAATAACTTTTATTCTCTAAATTCAGATGAGAAAATCCAGGTTTAGGAATTTTACTTGATTGTCCAAGAACACATGGTTAGTGAATTAGAGATCAACCAGATATTTTTAACCATGGGTGATGATTTTGGTTCTTCATGACCTAAGGGGGAACTTGGCAATGTTTGCAGATATATTAGTTTGTCACAGCTTGCGTGTGTGTGTGTGTGTGTGTGTGTGTGTGTAGATGGGTGGATGCTATGATTGGAATTTAATATGTAGAGGACAGTATGCTGCTAAGCAACCTAAACAACCTATAAGACAAGGAAGGGCAGATTTCACAGCAAAAGATGACTTTGTCTCTAATATCTTTTATGCAGCAGCTTGGCAACCCTGAACTACACATGAGGAGAGTTGTATTTTATTGCTTCTAAATCCTAGTCTACATTTCTTTTCTCAGTAAATCAGGCTGGTGTGAGCTTGAAGCACATTTGGGCATATACTAGTCATGGAAGAAAAATGACCACTACCCAGTATGATGACTTTGTGAAAAATAGGAAAGGGGGCTCTTCTTCAAGATCTTTTCCTGTCTTCAGCTGGGATATTGTGCTAATAACTCCACAAACCCATAGTGACTACAGCGTACATGGTGCTTCCTCCAGAATTGTGCCATTCACTGTGGGATGCTGGGTAAGTTACCAAACTCTCTTGTCTGTTAAGTTGTAACCCTGAAATATGAGGACAATGATAATTCTTTTTTCCTAGTAGAATTAGCTACTGTCTCTGTCTGTCCATCTATATATTTGATGCCAAGTCATCAATTGGTACATGTTAGCTAGTACTATAGTACGCAAAGTTCTATTTATACCTATCCAATAATACTCTCTTCTTTATTGCATAGCCTTTGGATTGAAAGACTATCTGAAGGTAATTCTGTAAAAGTAATGAGTTCAGTTGGACATTTTCCTTTCCTTACATTGAGGAAATCTTAATCTTAATTACTTGAGACTCTACTTTTCACATAGTACTTAAGAAATGTCAGAGACGTGATTGCTGTATCTTCCAAGACAGGACTCTGTCTTTACTCAATCATCAGACACATAATTCCACAGCCTCTGTTATATTTGCATAAAGGCTGACACCCAGACAGGTAATATAACTATATAACAATTATAAGAATTACAGTCTACCATCAAAGAACTGCATATACTGAAATAAGGTGTCAGGACACTATTACAAAACCTGAAGCCAGTAGAGTTTCACTAATTATAACTCCTATGGAGACAAATGACTAACTCAGGAAAAGTTCCATTCTCATACTCACAGGGAGGAGGAGAAGGATGAGATATGTAGGATTGCCTTTCTTGATTAGTGTAAAAAATTATATATGGACTTTTCCTTTGGGAACTACATTTGATAAGCATAAAACTGAATACATGATACAGCTAAGCTCTGCTTATCAGAGATTTATGTTACTGTGGCTAAGTAGTTGTGAATACCTCTTGCCCTTACTGATTTCCAGACATGTTAGCATATTAAGGAGTTTGAAACTTCCTGGGAATTCTAATAAGTGTGACTGCATGTAATCAAAGGGGAAGAGAAGAGGTCTCTTGGGAAGAGGAAGACCCAAATGGGGTGTTTCTTGGTAGAACCATTAAAATGGAGCCTAGCATCTTATTTATCTAAAGATGACAAAAAAGAAACAACAACAACATTACTTTGAATCATGAATTTTTTTTTTTTTTTTGTCTTTTTAGGCAGGGTCTCACTATGCAGCTCAGGCTGGCCTTAAGCTCACTTTGTAGCTCAGGCTGGTCTCGAACTCACAACAATCCTCCTGCCTCAGTCTCCCAAGTGCTGGGATTACAGGCCTGCACCACTACGCCCAGCTGAAGCATGAATGTTGACAAAAGAAAACCAGAGCCTAAAACCTCGGATTACTGGGAGTGCAGATATCACACAGAGGCCTGAGTTGGGATCAGATTAAACTGGAATATACCTAAAGGATCCATGACTGTTGAATCTGCTCCTAGCAGTGAACACCATGTGCCATCAAAATGCCATATCCAAAGTTCAGGGTGATGTAGCTAAGTGGTAGAACATTCATCTAGCATATTTGAAGCCCTGGATTCCATCCTGAGTATCACCAGAAGAAAAAAAGAAGAGGCAATAGCAAAAACAGACCATCCAGTCCCTTCTACATATGATCTGGAATGAGGAAGGACTGTCATTACATTCAGAAAGTCCCTAGTTTGGGGGTAAGGTCTATGGGTAGAAAGAACCCTTCAATTAGGAGATATGGGATTTCTTCCTATAGTGTAGATGAGAGCTCTAGGAACAAACTGGAAGAACAGAGGGACTAACATATTTTAACTCTAGGTTACATAGATCAAAGCAGTATCAAGGATGGTAGCCTCTTCTCACCTCCACTACTGCACTTTTATATACGTAAAAGTGCCTCTACAGATCACTGTTTATTTCTCATAAATAGAATTCAATGTCTTCAATAAAGCATCTTTGTGAAAACTGATAATCTTGCCTGAAGGCATCCTTAAAACATGCATGAAGGATAATGACTGATGTGCCTCTAGGAACTGACCCTTTAGGGCAGGCTCTTCCCAAGTAGGGTCAGAGACAGAGAGGCATCATATTCTCCATCTGAAATGTTTGGTCATACTTCTGCCTCTCCCTCATGAAAATGGGAAAGGATGAGTCACAGGGTTCACAGCAGGAAATGGGTCATACCTCTTGCCCATCTTTACTGACATTGTCATCAGCGTGCCTGGCCACAATGGAAAGGAACTGTAGGAGACGGTGGAGGGTGTCGCAGTTGCAGGGAGGTAGAAGGTAGATGAGGAGTTGCAAGGTGCCCAGCTGTTCCTCTGGCTCCAACACTATTCAAGGCAGAAAGAGGTGTTGTAAGTAAGAGTAGGGGAAGCTTGGGTCATTCACACGTAAGAAGGAATGGCTTTCTCTCAGCTGTCTTAATAGAGAGGTTATCAAGGCAAGCACAGTGCTGTGCCTTCATCCACTATCTCACTGCTTTCACAGCTTAGCCACAGACTCTCTGACAGATATAAAATACAATTAGACTTGGAGAAATGTACCGCCTAGAGAATTATGAGACAGGCAACTCTATTCTCCTTACTTTCTTCTCTGTCCTTTCTCTAGTATTTCTCATGTAGATTTAAAGGATTTAAGTCACTCATTGGTAAAGGTATTGCTCTGAAATATGAGTTTGTAATGGATCTGAAGCCCTTTTCTGTTGAGCAATAGACAAGGGAAATTTTTTCAATGGTAATATGCAGCCATGTCGCAAGGACACTGTCTCCTGTCTCTCATGAGGTATCACTGAAGTCACAGCGTCAGGGGCAGATGTGTATGCAGGCTGAGTCAGCTCTCGCTTATGCTTCTTTCCCCACCCTCCTTCTTCTTCCACTCGGTCTTTATCTGTACTCAGAAGTCCCCAAGCTAAGAGTCCTAAAAGTCCAGTTGGCTTGCTTCTCCTGAAATGCTGCCTGCTTCCCCTTTTTCATTCTGAGTTATTCTGAGTCCTAGACAGCCTCATATCAGAAAATTTTCTATTGTCCTGGGGGTCATTTGAAAGCATCCCAAATTCTTCTTGGCCATTTCCATTTGTTTTATTGAGACTTTCTTCTTGTGAATTCTCCCCAGGGTGAATCTCAGAAAATTCCCCAAATAGCCCATTCATTAGAGACTGATAAATAAGGACAATAACAAGTGTCAGAAAGTACATGTACAAAGTACTGATGAGTGAGCTGGATATCCTGGTATTTCAAGGACATTTCCTATAAATATGGCTGTATTACGTACAGAGAGTGTTGATGAAAGCTGTGTACAGCTCTCTGGTGAGAAGGGGGTCCGGCATGTCCCTCAGGAATTCCTTCAACAAGGCTGCCACATCATGAACACTGTGCTCCTCTTCCAGAGAGACATCAACCCCTCGGTCAAATTCCTCACGTAACTGCAACAATAATGTGGCAAGTGACAGTCACTTAACACTGTACCTTGATGTTTACCGTTATCCAGGAAAAATGTTTTGATGCATGATATTTAGTATTACGTTTCAGCAAACAACATGTTGTATTGATTTTCAAAGTCTAAAATACTTAGCTGTGATATATAGCATAATATATTATAAATAATATATAACACAGATGAGTATCTATGTATAATAAAACTATTGGTGAATTTGCTACTAATGATATAAACTAAAGGACTCAAAAAGTTCAACCAGAAGGTTGGAAAAAGTTAAGGAATTCTAATGAACGTGGAAGGGAGAAATTAGTCTGTAACAACAGTTTTATATGCCACCAATCTTACCATGCTGGGATTTTGATAGTACGCTAAGGTAACAGGAAGCAAGGATATCATTCTGCAAATAACCAAACTAAACATCCTGATAAGATATTCATGACTGAGTCTTACAAAATGACACTATTTAAATAAAATGTATGCTACATTTGTCAAAGTAGCCTTATGAGCAATTATCTGAATTCCTTGCCTTAATCATAACTAAGTCCATTACAATTTACAGGCAGTGGAAAAGACACTGTGATGTCTCTCTCTCTCTCTCTCTCTGTCTCTCTCTCTTTCTCTCTCTCCCTCTCTCCCTCTCTCCCTCTCCCCCTACCCAGTTTCACTATGCAGTTCAGCCTGGCCTTGAGGTCACTTTGTGGCCCAGGCTGGTCTCAACCTCAAAAACTCAGAAATGAACCTTGTGCCTCAGCTTCCTGAGTGCTGGCATACAGCAGTGCACTACCATACCCAGCTTCTTCTTTTTATTTGTCTTCAACTATTCTTATGCATCGCTGTCTTGTAGAAATAACAAGGAACCTACATTGTGCCATAAACTTCTATAATAGTTCATTTGTTTCATCATTCATTTGTCCACTTATTCAGCACAGATTTGCTGCCTTATCTCTGCCTACCAACCTTTTCTATAGGACTTTAAAGTACACTGGTAAAGGCAAAGAGAGGAGTCACAGTCCTTACCCTCCTGCATCTCTCACACTAGTAGAGAGATGAAGGGATAAACAAGTAATCCTACAGATGATTAGCTCTTAATGTTTTGATGAGTGTTTCTGAAGAAAAAGTACAGAGTGCTACGAAGTAACACAATAAAATAAAATGATGAGTGCATTAGAATATATGCCATATTTGAAATCTAACTCTTAGTAACCACTAATGATATATTTATTAGGTAAACCTAAATTATGTCCATGCAAAGATTTTCCCTTCGGTGGATACAGACATAAATGAGGAGTATATTCTGGCACTGGCCATCTGCCCACCTGGTTAGAATCCCTGTCGCCGCCTTGAAATGCCCACTGATTCCAGCCAACTCTGCATAAACATGTGTCAGGCAGCCAGAACGAAGAGGCCCTCCACCAGGGCTACTCCAACTGGGATTACTCAGGGCCGCCATGCTTCTTTTCTGAGCACACACACATGCAGAAAGAAGGGGCTATAGAAAGAGCTTTGTCTGTGAAGTCAGAGTGACTAATTAAATCATGTGATCTGGAAACAAATTCCTAAATTTCTCTAAGCCTTGAAAGCAAGGAATGAAGGCAGGGAAGTGTATAGCTGGTGGAGAGATTCTGTAATATTGTACAGATATGGACCAAAGAAGTGTTGCTGTACTATTGTTCTTCTTGCAAGTCCTGTTGCAAAATGTTAAATATTTAATAATCTCTTGTGTGAGCATTTAGATTAAAAACCAACCAGAAACACTCTTCTTTGGAAAGTACCCTTTAGCTTGCCTTTAGCTTAACAAAAGAGATACATGAGGGAACATTTATTTAAATTACTTTCAATTAATATGAACAAATATAATTTCTTCAGCTTTATCCAACTAAAATTTATTTTCACTTGGCTTTATTTGGGAAAGACTGAATCCCTTATATACTTTTGTTAAAAGCAACAGAGTTAAACAGCATTTTAATTTTCTTTGATGAAGAAATGACTTCTTTCTAGAGGATGATTTGTCTTTTATGAAGCCGTCGTGAGCTCAGACACCTGTTTGGTCAGACAAACTTGTGCTTAATAGTCTAATATTCAACTTTCTAAGAATGTTGCAACAAAATCAAAGGCTATATTCTTCTCATGAAAATTGAATTGGGGACCAGTGGCTCCATGGAAATTTGAGAATTGTTCATTTTTGAGAAGTAAAAGTATATGGTGAGGTTGTGGGGAAGAAGGAGCCCTTCTCTCCTATTGGTGGGAGTGTCAATTGGTACAGCAAGTGTGGAAATCAGTATGGAGGTACCTCACCAAATTAAACTACAGGTAACATTTGACCCAGCTATTCCCGTTCTTGGTATCTTCCTGAAAGAGGTACAAGCATCGTGCAACAGCAATTAATGCACACCCACATTTACAGCAGCACGAGTTGTAATACCTAAGTCTTTTTAACAGCCCAGATGGCCACAAATGGATGAATGGGAATGTAGTTTATAAATATAATAGTCTTCCATTAAAAACAATAAATTGGATAGTTTTTTAGGTAAATGGGTGCACCTTGAGACCATACTTTTGGGTGAAATAATTGGACACACACGTGTAAGTATGGCATTGTTTTTCTCTTGTAAGAAAACCAAAGTGTAAATAAGGAATAAAATGGATGATACATATTGGGCAGCAGGAAAAAAAATTTGAAATGAGAATGGAAACGAGCAAGGGGAGAGAAGGAAGAGAAAAATTTTAAAAAGGGTATAGAAGGAAGAAGAGTGGAAACAAAGCTTTTGTAAATGGATGGGAGGGGACGAAGAGTTGAAGAGGAGAGGGGAAGGGGCAACACAAACAGTGAGGCTGTATCATGTGCAGGTACAAATTCACTACAACGAATGTGCTCATTATGTATATTGGAGGTGTATTAATAAAATTAATTTAAAACAGGAAGTAGAGGGGCTAAACTTGGCACCTTATGTGATGAGAATGTTAATGGAATTTTGTCGTGTCAGACTTTAGTGAAAATGGGGGCTATGCAGTAATTTTTTATTTAGTATAACTTACTGATTAGGCACTCTTTGAGTTTTGCCCTCTCACAGATTTAGTAAATTGTTTTTAACAGCGGTATTTTTTGGCGGAAAATGACACAGACACTTCCAGACATTTTCTCTCAGCCATTTGATCCTAACTCTACAACAATTTTGCAGACATTTCGAGTTGTGCTGCTTCACGTCCTGGCAGTTAATTATACTATAATCAGTTGGCGGGTAAAGGTGTTTCGAGGGGAATCTGCATAAACCTGGAGTTTGCACATGGTAATTTAATTAAGCATCAAGTGAAATGGATGCTATAATTTTCATTTTTCACTTACTTGTCTCACTCTCTTTTTTGAGCTTCCAACTCGGAATATCCCCACTGTCTGGAGGCCTGAAATTAAGCAAACAAAATCAACAGTCTTGTTTTCTGCTTGAGATTCCAGAAGAAATCAAAATAGAAATAGAGCAGAATGCCAGTACAGAACTGATATACACAGTAATAGTAACAAACAGCATATGGTAATTCTTTCTCACGTCATACTATTAATGATGTCCACATAACTAAATATTAGTTCTTTCAGCACCAAAAATATTTCCTTAAATATTATTAAAGGAATAATATTATTAAAAATATTTCCTGTCATATTATTTCTTTCCACTTCTTCATATAGATTAAGATATTTTAACATTTTAAGAATTATTTGGAGCAATTAAAAAATGATTCATAAGGAGTTTAGCTCTTCATTAATTTTAAAATTATTTTTCTAATCATAATTAAAATATATCTCTTAAAGAATACCTATAAAAAGTAAAAATACTGTAAGAAATACTTAATGTATAATCATTTAAAGTTTTGATTTGTTCAGCCTTTTATCCATGTAAAAATATACCTTGCCTTGAGATCATACTGTGTATATATACATACAGCATATGTCTATCTTTCTGTTTACTAACAGGAAGAATGCTATTGCCTCATTTTGATATTAGGCCATAATAATTTGTATGTCTGTAACAATTTCCTGTCATTGTCTTTGAAAATAGATGCACAATACTCTATGAGTGACCACAATTTCGTCCACTTTCCTCTCTGAATGGTATATAAATCTCCCCAAACACAGGCTTATTTTGTTATTATATATGGCTTTACTCTAAATAATTTTGTGTAGATGCCTCTGATTACATTTTTCATTGTCATAGGATAATACTCTGGATGTAAAATTATAGAGTTACTGAATACAAATAAAAGAATTTTCCAATCTATAACATTAATAGTGCTCTAACAAATTATATCTCTTTAAAAACAAAAAGCATCATTTTCACACATTAGAAGTTTTCTGGGTCTATAATAGTATTAAATCTCTAGTCAATGTCCACAAAATAAGGTATGATCAACATTCCTTTTACTCTCTCAATCTGTATTTCTCCCTTCCTTCTATTTTTTTCTCCTACACAGTAGTTTGTCAGATGAAGAAATAGCATGTAGGAGGATCAAAAATTCAAGTCCAGCATGGGCACGTAGTGAGATCTTGTCTCAGAATAAAACCTACAAACATCTGGGATTGTAGGTCAGCGTGATGTCCTTGGCTTTGGTCCTCAGTATAGGAAAAAGTGTTGACTTCTCACTTTCCATCATCCCACTAGCTGGACTTTTGACTCTCCATGGAGTCATTTATATCTTCCTTTCTCTCCTTATTTTCTATAACATGAAAGTTAAAGCTAGAGTTTTCTGTGGTTTGGGTGGGTAAGTATGCAAGAAGTGTTTTGCACTACCTTGTGGGGCTCAGAATGTCCAAATTACTGCCTTTTACTCTGGGAGCCATTAACCATCAAAACTAATGTGCTTCATACACATTTATTTCATTGGTAGCAGCTCATTTTCCCTTAATTTGGGATAAGCAGTTATGAGAATAATACCAGGTTTGAGCTGCCAAGAGCCATTTGAAGCCACATGAAGACACTGGTCTGAGAGAGAAGCCAGCAAAAAGAGAGGGCTCGTGGCAGCATCTGATTCTGGGATTCAGCTGTGCCTGAGCAAATCGGATCCCCATTATATGAATAAGGATTGTTGTTTTTCTCTGGGGAGAGGGTATTTTGCTTAGTCTTGTTTTATCTGTTTTTTTTTTATCTGTCACCCTCAAAATCTGAATAGTATAGTGTATAATTTATTTGGACAGAATTTGAATATTTGTAACAAATTTTTCTGTCCAAAACTGGAGTAAGCATCAATTTGTTTAAATAGTATCTATTGCACACTATTAAAGACATTCTGGGTATATATTTCTGATACTCATATGAATGGTTTTATTATAGTAGGTAGCTAATTATTGCTTTTATATAGTTAATAGATTTTTGTATACTTTTCTTATACTCCTGCCTTTGTAAAAATTCTTGCTGGTTTTCCAGGGGCTTTAATTAGAAAAGACGATGTGAGTAGATACCCCATTTATCAGTATGGCATCTTAAACATGTCATCCTGAATTTCCAGAATAATTTGAGGGAACTGCAGCGAGGAGCAGGTCACTGCTGATTTGAATTAAAGCACACATTTGTGTTTTGTAGTTGGTGGGATTTTGCTTTCAAAGGACTTCTGTCTCCTTGTTACTGGCACTGATGTGTCTGCCTCATAATTGAGGTCGATCCTCAAACTAACTTATTGGTTCTATCTGGCTGGGAGATCAAGAACAAGAGAATTACACTATTTAGAATAAAATGCATAATTATGTTTCTTTAACATAAAATGAGCGTGAGACATACCCCTTTCAAAGTTGTGCAAAACTCCAATTAACTAATGCATAAAGCATACTTGAATAGTACCTGACATTAGCAAGAAATAATCCCCAAATGAACTCAATGAGTCTCCTGTGGGCAATGTCAAAAGTTCTGAGCAGTTCTGAGCTTCTCGCTTGCTTATTCTAAGATGATTTTTGAGTATTTGGAATTTCTACAGAAGTGTGATCTCAAATGGGGAATTTTCTACACAAGTGAGGTTATTCATGTGGCTGAATTTCCATTCAGAAATGCCTGATTCTATGATATAATCTGATAAATTATAGTACTTTTCCAATTCAGTAAAACTGGGATTAAAAAATAACTATTAATAACTGGCTGTTGATCGAATTCCTTTGTGCTTCAACTGTCTATGCACTCTTCTAGTTTAAGGCTTTAAATTTAATTTCTTCTAAGGGAGAACAAATGAGGATCTTTAGACAGCTAATGCCTTTTTCTGACATAGCTCTGCAGTGATTTTCCTTAAAGACAAGATATAGTCTCGGCATTCACTAATCGTGACTTCAGACAGTCACTTAAAAAACAGGTAGACAATCTGAAGAAAGAAATGGGACTCTGCTGTGTCCTGTCCCAGACATTGATATGATCACCTTTCTTCCTTTTCATCAGAAACTGAAATGGAAACCGGACCTAAACGCATCTCAGTGTCAGGCTGAAGAACTTCAAGAAACCAGGGCAGGCACAATGAGCGATGGGTCCCACCCCAAAGTGAACCGAAATCCCAGAGGCATAATATAATTTGACTCTCTTGTTATACAGGTATTTTTACCCTGATTCTTGGAAATGGAAGTAGTTTCTAGAAATAGAAATTTTGGGCAATTGAAGATGTTTAAGAAGTTGTGACATAACAGTATAAAAAGGATTTGAATGAAATACAAGTGAGGAAGTATTTGGTACTTTCAATATACAGATGAGACCAATATAATTGGCCAAGACCAAATTTAGAAGAGGTGAAAAAAAAATCACCAACCAATGTTTATAAGACGAAAGTGGCTTCTGTCCTCTGTTTCCCATTACAAAGGCAAGCAAAGTCTTATGAAAGAAGTGCTTCCAAAGGTTGTTCTTTTTCCTTTTTGTTTTTTGCGGAACCAGGGATTGAACTCAGGCCCTTGCACTTACCAGGGAAGCGCTTATTCTACTGAGCTATCTTCCTGGCCCTTGAGCTATTTCTCTGGCCCTGTTCTTTTTCCATTGGTTTAAAACAACCAATGTTAGAATATTTGCTTGAACTTGAATATGGCCCTAAGTTTTCTGTAGCCATCTGGACAAAATATCATGAAAATCTGGAAAAGAATCCAGCTTTGGAGGAACATTTAGGTGCATATCCATATATGTAATGGGTTTAGGGAAAAGGGCGAGAGAGGGTAAGGGAGAGAGTTCAAGGGATATAAGTAAAATATACTTCTGTGAAAAATGATCTAAAGAAAATAAAAGAATCTATACTTAAAATTTTCTGTAACAAATGGTACAAAATATATTTATTTGATTAAGCTACTTGATTATATACTATTTTCCATATATAATAAGTTGAGTAAGAAATTTAGAGAAATTTAACATTTTTATAAAGTCTCATTTTTATTATAGAGATAGATGGAACTATTAACAGTGATCATGTCTACATAGTAGCCTCAGAATTTTCTTTTTTAGTTTTTCAATTATTACAATTACAATAAATGTATTCTTTTTAGAGTAAGGAAGCATTTGAGAAAGTTTTTCAATGTCCATAAAATGCATGCTAACTCTGTAACAAATTTAGAGTATGTACGTGGCAATTTGATGAGGCAAAAATCTAAATTTAAAAAAATGTGAATTGACTATCACTTTAAAGTTAACATATTAACCAGAACTGAGTTGCAAAGGGATAGCCATGGGAAAAATTTAGGCAGAAATCTTCCACAAACTACAAATAGTCAAATGTAAATTTATTGTAAGAACTATGTACTTTCTACTCACTTAAACAATGATTTTCACATTCTTTTTAAAAGAAGCTAAACTCTTATTTTTAAAGGAAACACTACAAGTAACCTTAATGTATAAAAAAAGGTATAAGTGATTCTGGTCTGCTTTTGAAGGAGGCCCTGGGCACAGATCCAGCCCAACAGAACCAACCCTTTCCTAAACTGCTTGGCCAGCATCACTTCTGAGGATCCTTGGGAGCTGAGCAGTCCAAATACCATCAAATTGATTCTCTACCCTCCAACAATCTTGTTGAGCTCAGAAATCTCTTAAGCAAACACTTACATTGGTACAGTTTCTTCACAAAGGAAATTTTAGGCCAAAGCCCTATCAAAGGAACACAGAAGCGAATTTGACTTGATGGCTTAGACACAATCTACGCACCATGTTTTTCCAGATGTTGACAGCAGCTGTCCACCAGCCTGGGGACCTGTCTGTAAATAGGATTCAGACTGAGTTTCTTATCTCTGGCTTTTTCCTTTTTGCTTTGGGCCTCAGCAGGCAAGGAGAGCTGTAAAGCTTCTAGCAGTCGAGACTGGTTGTCATCCAGATCAGTGATGGAATCCACTGACATGGCACCCTGTAAAATGATGCAGATTTGAACATGAGGATAAAAAGAAAGAGCTGCTTCTGGACCCTGCCCTATAAATGCTTTTGCCCATGAGTATCAATCTTTACATAATATTGCTTGATTTAATTAATTGTTTGGTTTGCATCCATCAAAGGGAAAAAATACATCCTTTTTGAAACAGTCAGATTTCCACAGCATAGGGCAAGGTATTGGCAGTAGCAATTTTAACAATAGGCAAAATTTTCCAAGTGGAAGACAAAGATGGCAAACATATAATTAAAATATTTTGACTCAACCACTTCATTTCTTGAAAAAAGAAAGAAAAATCACATACTCAATGAATGAGGTAAACTTTGAAGTTTTGTGAGAAAAAAATAATAAGTCTCAACTATGGCTCTAAGAAGTTGAGTTTATGGATAGGAAGAGTCTACAAAACAGTCTTTACTTCAGAAGCAACACAAAGTGCTTTATTGGGGAGATGGTCTCAGAAAACACCTGTGGGAGGCATGGGACAAACGAGACAGGGAAAGAAGGACTGCCAAAGAAGAGACCATCTTGCAGCCTGGCAGCATGGTAAAGAGCTGGAATTCGGTGTCCCAGGGAATTTCAGGACACAGAAGAGATCATGTACCTCAGAGCTCACCCTCTGAAGGAGTGAGAGAATTGGGTATTTATACACTGAATATCAGGGGTTTCTGACTACAGACAGTCTCCTGGAAGGGAAGGAAGGTGACATTGTCTACCTGCAATTTACATCTGCCAGGAGCCTGTGGCTGTTACAAAAAGCCCTCTTAGAGAGATGCACTGGGAGATAGAAAGGGGGTTAACATGCTAGGAGTGGTAACCATGTGTGCTACAGCCACACATCTGGGATGAAGAATACAGTGAGAAGTTAGCTAATTGTCTCTGGCATGGCATTTAGAGAGGACAGGCATTTGGAAATCTATCACCTAGCATTAGATGCTAAGCAAATTCAAATTTAGAGTTTCATTGTCACTGTCATATGGGTTTATATACAATCTGAGAGTTAATAGGCTTAAGGAGAACAAACTCATTGTGCAAATTCAAGTACTTTATAATTTTGCAATTTATTTTTAAATATAATCAATATTGTAAAGGAAAGCAGGGCTCAAAATCTTGCAATGCCTTGTAGAAGTTCTGGATGTTGCTTGTAATTGTGAAATATGGGTTATAGGTGGGATGTGTCAGTTTTAATTAAGGAAGTCTTCAATGGCTGAAGGGAGGAAAGATTTAGGGTCTTCAGGCCAGAGGGAGGGGAGAGCTATTCCAGTGACCCAGGATGTCTTAGAGATAGGTATTCATCATTCACTCAGCCAATCACCAGTCAATGTGCTCCCACACCTCAATTTTTCAAGATTAAACTTTGAAATGTCAAATAGCGCAGTGCCTAGAACATAGTACTCATTTGATAATTGGTGTTGTATTTTTACAGTCTTTATCTGAAAGACACTACATATCTGTGGTTCAGTTTCAGGAAGAACATGCTCCATTGATAAGGGAAACTCTCATTACTTATAAAAGCCTATAATCAAGATGATTGGATAATATTTTTTTCAGACTGCTAATAAAGAATTAAAATCATCTCATCCTTCCCTCAAGCCTTAACATCTGGAAGGAAAGTCTAGCAAGAGAGCAGAAGATGGCAGACCAGTGTAAGTGTCAATTGTGCAGAATGTTCAGGATGCCATGGGGGATAGGGGTAGCCATGGAGCAACACTTTTAAGGGAAGACAGAGGACAACTGTCTCCTCAAGTTGTCTTAAGCTGTTTAAGTTGCCATACACCAAGAACATATTTTCTCTGGATGGGATGAACATAAACTATATACCCAATTTTCTCACGATGAAAAGCTCAAAGAACAACTTGTCACATCATCAATTTTCCTAGCATCAGTGTCAGATCTAATCCTGGCCAACTCACCCTTCTCCTAACCCGAGGAGCTGGTTCCGGAGTGTTGGGAGAAGTGGACTCATTTGGCGTTTCTGAGGTGGAGCTGAGAGATGAGTTACTGCTTGAGAGTTCTTTGTTTTGTCTTTTGTTTCCAAATGGCAGGAGGGAAGCCACAAAGTCAGATGCATCTTTCTGCTCATCCCTCTGCAAGTCCTGCTTCAGTTTATAGGCTCTGTCATTGGCAATTACTTGGGACAGAGGCATGCCAAATGCCTGTGGGATGAATTCTGGAACCAAAAAGCAGACATTTCTGTTCAGAGACTGCCAATACCAGTGAGGACCCCTCATGCATGTCTCAGACCTAAAGGCAGGTATATTCAAATGATTGTTGTCTGAGGAACTGATCTATCAACATACAAAAATGATTTCAGTTTTATGATAATGGCTAAAATTTCCATTTCAGTCAAGAAAATTAGCAGGCATAAATACACATTTTGGAAATAATGATCTGGATCTGTAGGTTTCTTTTCTCCATGTGCCTCAAGGTTATCTAGAAGTGTTTCATTCTTGACAGACTGTAAATAATACTTTGTGCTCATCAATACATAGTTTTGCAAGCTGTTAAGTCTCCTATTTATGTTTCCAAAGACATTAAAGGCTAGAAGACATAAGGAGATTGTATTTATCCATTTATGGAACAAGTATTTGTTGTACACCTACTATGTGTTATGTCAAGTTATGCAAAGTGACGAGGCACAGCATTTTTAAAAGGCCCAGTCCTTGCTCATGAGGGGTTCAGTATGTTCGGTAGGATGAGGAACTAGCTGTAGGATGAGTTGTATAAATAATTATAGCAGTATGACTATCATGTGTTATAATGGAGATGCATGAAACAAAGACTAAAATTCAAGTAAGTAGATACATTTTGAAATTTTCAGTAGAAAAGGCAGCACAAAGGATGAAAGCCAAGAGGTTAGGAAGGACAGCTTGGGGAGAAGCTTGCTGTTTTCTCATTATGCTCCTCATCCCCACACTGTCTCTCCAGGCAGCTGGGTAGACACCACGGGGCTTGGTACACTTTCCTGGCTATGTGAAAAGTGGATGCCATCACAGAGTACCTCTAGTGTGATGGTCTGAGTATAGGTGTCCCCCTAAAGCCTCATGCAGTCATGGGGCAGCTTCTGGAGTTTGGGATTGATTGTTGTGGGTGTGGATGCTGCACCTCCCCTGGGGCAGGCAATTTGCACTACAGTGTAGGGAGGAAAGAGAAGTGAGCTGCTTAAGCTGCTGCTACTCCTTTTTCAGCTCTTGCTTTTTGCATAAACCATGAAAGGTTGCTCTCTGCCTGTGCCCTGCTTTGGAGCCAGCAAATTATGGACTGTAACATCCAGGAACTTTGAGCTAAATAAACCTTTCCTTCCTTCATTTTGAGTGTCAGGTATTTGTCCCAGCAACAAGAGAAGAACAAGACATCTAGTGAGAGGGATAGGGTGTAATTAGGACATTTTGAGAAGGATCATAATGCAGAAATTTATGGTTTTATTTGGGTATATAGAGAGCTGCATTCTGGGTCTCTGTGGTAAAGCCATTTGTACACATATGTTGCATCCTTAGGGCCAGGAATTTTATTGACTATTTTTAGATTCATGCCAAAAAGCATTAATAATTCAGTCATATGCATTATTCCCATTAGACAAAATTACATCTCCTAGCAGCAGGAAATGTGTATCTTGTCTCTTTTGTTTTTCTAAGCCCTATGGATGAACCAAAATGATCAAAGAAAAACAATTCTAAGGTTGTTTGTTCTTTGAATAAAAAAGCAAACATTAAATCAAGTGCATAAAGACTTAAAAAGGTTTTCCTCCTTGATTAATGGCAAGATTTTTAAATAGACTAATGGTCAAGTCTAGAGTAAGAGTAGAAATGCTGCCTGAAGGGCTGGAATCTCTAGTTGTATCAAAACATGGAATTTGTTTTGAAGGGAAACATCTAACGTCATTTGGGGATTTTCAGTGGTGCTTGTCATCCTTTATCAATATACTAGGTGACATATGATAATGACATGTGGGTATTTCTGCTCTGAATGATCAATGTGGACAATGTAGCCAGATCCGATATTTACTTCTGACAAAAGGCTATTTCTGCTACCAGCAAAATTAGAAAGCAAAGGAGATAGTACCAAACCCCTGAAGACTCATTGTATAAGCTGTCTTGGCTGAGGAAACAATCAAATATTCTTACTTCAAAAAGATTGAGGGAGTCTAGGAACATACGTATGGTAAAGATGACAGTCACATGAAACATACAAAAACAAGCAGGAGACAATAACCACTGAAAACATTGAAATGTGTCGGGTGACACGTGGCTGCTCTTGTAGGCATATGCAGGGTAGGGATTTACCATAAGACGGGGACCACAGGCTGGGATGTATTTCACTGATAGAACATTTTCCTAGCATTCAAACACACACACACACACACACACACACACACACACACACACACACACACACAAAGATGGGGACTACTGAGATCTCTTCTAGCCATTTTTTTCCATATAAGGAAACCCAACCAGACTTGTTTAAAGATTTCTTATATCTGGAAAAAGAAGAAACACTGTTTCCTTTGGAATCTGTTTTTTATTTTTTATTTTTTTCTGTACTTAGGACAGGGTCTACAGGGTTTCACTATGTAGATGAGACTCATAGTGATTCTCCTGTTTTCAGCCTCCCAAGTGCTGGCATCACAGGCTTGTGCCATCACGCCCAGTCTCAATGGCCATCTCAGTGTCCCCTGCAGGCAGGGCCAGCACAGAACACCAAGAGTTGAACCTCAGATGCTGTGCTCTGCCTAAACAGGCACTTTGTAGTACACTGAGCTATCAGGCTGGCCTGTATCTGTTATTTTTAGTATCTGAAAAATCTGTCACTTGTAAATTAGAATAGCTGGATACAAATGAAACAGATGAAATACGTGAAGTTTTTCCCTCCATCCTTTTTTTATTCCTCTTTTGTTCTCACGCAAGTGATGCCATCACCCATGACATATTTTCATTTCTCTCTAGTAGGCATTCTTTCTATTCTTGCTATGTTTATCCTTTCAAAGGTAGAGTTTTGATGCAGTGTCTTTAGTTCATTGTTACTTTCCCTGAGGATTCTCACAAGTTTTGCAAGGGAGACCTTTCTCTGCTCCAGGTTATGTAGTATCTATCTAGTCTTTATAAAATTCTAGGAAGAATTCCTTAATATTATTGCTTCTTAAAATTATGGCAATTATGAAATCAAGAACTTACCCCAAGTTTACTGAGCAAAACTCTCACTGAAGCTTAAAAAAAGCAGTGGGTACACATTCATGCCTAAGTTCAAAGCTCTTTCATGAGAGGAGAAAGGGAACCTCAAGACCTTGTGATGACAGGAGCTAATAAAGCTGATAATAGGTTTTTTAAAATTTACTTTAGCACACATTTGTGATATATAATAGATACATTCATTTTTGGGCATATATATATATATATATATATATATATATATATATATATATATATATATATATATATATATAATATCTTGATCATATTTACTCCCCTTCATTCTCCTTCCTTCCTCAGATCCTCTTCTTAAATCCAAAACATCTTCCTCCCTGCTTGTTGCCATCACTCTTTGACTTTGTTTTTAAATTATTTATATTTTGGGTTTTCCATATAAGAAAAACCATACAATATTTAACCTTCTGCATTTGATTTATTTTACTTAGCATTATGTTCTCAGAATCCATCCGTTCTCCTAATAAGCCTTTTTTTGGCAGAACCTGGGATTGAACGCCTAACAAGCCTTTTAAATGACAAAGAAATCACCCAAGACCTACTGTGCTGAGGCTGGGGATGACAGATGTCATGCTGTAATCCATGGCAGGGTATCTCTGGGGATCTTGTTTCCCTGCTGTTCTCATTCAGGGTGATGGTTGACTGTTCTCTCTCTCTCTCTCTCTCTCTCTCTCTCTCTCTCTCTCTCTCTCTCTCTCTCTCTCTCTCTCTTTCTCCCCTGACTGCTTCTTTCAGACCCCCACCCTCCCACTCCTGGCACAAACCCACCACCACAAGGTTCTTCATACTCCCTGATCTTTGCGTTCTTCTTTGTCACTCACTTTGACCCATCATTAGAGACTTCCTATTCACCTATTTAACTTATCCATCTCTGTCTTCACATTTTCTTGATCTCCTCCTCTCTTCTTATCTTTTCATGCCTTTATAAGCCACTCCCTTGCTCCCATCATGGACCCTATCTTCACCCGAATTTAACATGTTGTTGCTACCTCAAACTTGAACACAAACCACTTTTTCTTCCTTGACAATGGGACATCCCTAAGGCATCTCTTATTCCCTGTCTTCCCCTCCCAGGTCTGACTCAGATTCACAATGGTCTCTGTTCTTCACAGGAGAGACTAAGAATTTTGAGTAATACTTCTGCCCTTTTCATATTTCATTTCCATTTCATCATCTTGTCACATCACTGTCATGTGATCTCTCATTTTTATGTATGTCTTTCCACTTCTTCCATCACTCCAATTCTAGTGCGTGGTGCCATTATCTTACTCCTGGGCTTCCAAATAGCCTTATACCTCTTCTACCTAGCCTTCTTTTATGCTGGAGTCACACTCTTTCTCAAGTTTGTGTCTTACACTAGCCATGTGTTTTAAAACATCATTCCTTCCTTAGTACATTTGGATAGTATCTCAACACTCTTAGTATACAGATCAAAAGTTGCTCTGTGGCTTGGACAGTTCTGTGTGAGCAGGCTCATTCCTAGCCTTCCTTGGAACCACCTTTCCTCTGGCTCTCTCTTCTCTAGTTACAGCACTCAGTGACTGCATTCAATCTATTTTCTTTGAGAGATTATATATGCTAATAATTAATTCTTCTATTTTGGTTTAATATAAAGCAGAAATTTTGTATAAACTGCTCTTACTTAGTGTTCCCTCAAAGCTCACTTATAATGACACATTAAACTGCAGCTTGGTGTAAATAGACTTCAGTATAAAGGTACCGGAATTGAATTCTTCTCAGATTTTATGTTGACAAATATATGGCATAATCTGACAGTGTTCTAGCTCGCAGAGGCATGCCAGAGAAAAGCCTCACCACCATGTTATCTGATTAGGAAGTACTATAACTGAATCAAAGTAGCTTGTGTTAAACCTTTCAAAAAACTGATTTCTTTTGGATACAAGAAACTTTCTGAAGTTTTAAAAGTTTTTAAAATATTTTTCATTAAGCTATGAGAAACTGAGCAGTTGAAACTATTTCTGAACTGGTGTCAATTTTTGTTCAGTTTCTATATGGAATTCAGAAGTTATATGGGCACTGCTTAAATGGCAGGAGGGACACAGGAGTGCCACACGATCTGCTGTTTATTTTATCAAGACTATTAAATGGCACACAGAACATGATTCATTTTGATGGAATCAATTAATGTAGTGGCATATCAAACATTTGTGAATCATTCTTTATTGGGAGAGCAACTTGACTCTAAAGAGCCGTGCCTCTTTATTTTTAGATGGCCTAATCCAAAAGGTCATTTAGAGTTTCCTGTTTTCCTTCTTCTACCCTTGGATTCAAATGATGATCATTTTTCACATTTGCAGCTGTTGTGAACCCAAATGCTAATATGCAAGGGAAGGAAATAATGTGAAACGATTACAACTGTGCCAGACCTGCACACCACCACCTCATGCTTTGCTTCTCAAGCCGTCCACATGATGCTCCCACTGTTGACATAAACAGGGCTTTATGTTTAGAAAAGGTAGCATGTAATTACTTTTCTCTTAAGCCTAGGATACCTTATTTTTAAACATCAAATAATATATATATATATATATATATATATATATATATATATATATATATATATATATATATATATTACCATAGAGGCTGATATTTCTCTCCTTAGTTGAATGAATGTGGTTTGCTTTTTTCTCTGAAATCACAGAAATCTGCCTTCCTCTTTCCAGTCAGTTTCCTGGGCTTGAATAATTTTGGTCTGAAATATCTTTAGTGACCCAGTGTTTATTGGTCAATTACTTTCCTGGCCTTTTCTTCCAGGTCATTCATGTCTGTGTGTCCTAATGCTTGTATGCATTAGCAAACACACACACACACACACACACACACACACACCCCATCATCATTAACTCTGTAAAGGGAATGTAAACATTGCTCTCTGCAAAAATGCTCATTCTGTTTAGGCCAGCTCAAGAAAGTATTTATAGTCCAATATCAACACCATTATTCTTCTTTAAAAGATAATACATTACTAGTATGGTAGTGTCTTTACTTGTGCCTTCACTTTCCCTGGTTTCAGTTATCCATAGTCAACTGTGATGCAAAAGTATTAGATGGAGAACTACAAAAATAAGAAAATCATAAGTGCTAAATAACTGTAGAAACAAAATTAATTAATTAATTAATTAGCTTCTGGGAGTAGAGGTGTGCACCATCATGCCTGGATAAATTATATTATAGTATATTGTTGTAATCATTCTTTTTTAATATTAGTCATTGTTAATCACCATTAATTCCTTCTGTCTGCATTTATGAATTAAACCTTATTACAGATATGTATGTACATATACAAGAAAACATTATATATAAGGTTTAGAACTATCCGTGACTTTGGACTTCTGTGCATCATCTTTGGAATATATCTGCAGGGAATAGGGCAAGACAACTGTACCAACCTGAGTGCTTCCTTACCATATTCATACAGAAAACTGCCTATTTTAGGTAAGTAAATGTACCACACTGCAGAAACAGAATGAGGAAAATCTCTAGAAATGTAATGGTGGATACTAATATTCAAGACATTGAAAATAAGTGACAATCAACCAATTAAATATAATACAGGAGCTGGGAGGATGGCCCAATAGAATAAGCGCTTCTCTGGTAAGTGTGAGGGCCTGAATTCAGTCCCCAGTTCCAAAAAAATATATACTTTTGGACAATGATATGCAGCTTGACAATGCCCTGCCTTCATTATTTCAGGAGCAGATTCTACGGGATGGGACATGGTCTATTGACTATGGACCATGGTTCTCATTTTAGAAGTTACATGAGACCAATGGGCTTATACCTCTTTTAGACTAATGGCCACATGCAACCTGAGGTTGAGGACTATGCATTTTGTGTGTGTGTGTGTGTGTGTGTGTGTGTGTGTGTGAGAGAGAGAGAGAGAGAGAGAGAGAGAGAGAGAGAGAGAGAGAGAGAGAGAGAGTGATTGTTATTTTGTTTTGTGCAGTGCTAGAGACAGAATCTAGGGAGCTGTGTAGGCTGGGCAAACACTCTATCTATAAAGTGCACCTCTAGGCCCATTGGTATAGAATTTCTAAGGGTTCCCCAAATGATTCTATGGTACAATTCAGGGTAAGCATCATTGATGCTTTAACTTCCTTGGTGTTTTTGGGGGGGCAGAGGTCACCAGGAATTAAACTCAGGATCCTGCTCTTGCCAGGCAGATGTTTGTACCACTGAGCTATATTTCTGATCCAGTGCTTTTGTTTCCTTATGACAATTTGAAGTAAACATTTGAAGTAGCTAGAAGTATTTTAGCTTGAGGCAGTCCTGCTGGAATCTACTGAGTAGAGGTCATAGATTCTGCTAAGTACCCAACAATAAATAGCACAATCCCTATCAAGAAGACTTTTTCCATCTAAAATGTCAATAATAAAAAAGGGCAAGAAGTACTCCCTTAAGGAAACAAAACAATGATGCTCCACTCTGCACAATTCTTCATCACCAGACATCAAGAACTAGTGTCATGACTCTTAAGGCACAGTTCAAGACATACATGTAGTGACTGGTACCAGTGGTGTGGAATAGCTCTTGTCCAGTACTGATCATAATGCATTGATTTTTAAAATTCTTTTACTGCTCCCACCACTTTTGCAGCAGAAATTCAATCACTATAGAAAAAGGCCTCGAAGGTGAGACATGTTTATCCTCATTTCACATTCATTCACCATGTCACATCAAATGAAAATACAGTCATATGATCGCACCATTCAACAATCATCTCATATGAGAACACAGAATAAACCACAAAAATGGACTGTGCTAATAGAGGCCAGGTGCCCATTATGCAGGCTCAGAGAATATTAGTTGAAAATGACCATAAATGTCTCTGAAAGGGTGGCTAATGTGTCCGTTCTCTAAATAGACATAGAAGGGCACACAAAATGCATGAAAGTCAGCAAGTCTAAAAACATATGGGGTGAAAAATCAGCATGCTGTTTCCTGACATGAAAATGTTGAGAACGGCACATCTTCTATTACCCATGAGGCTGAGACTGTTTCTCTCACTAGCAATGGTGGACAAATACAAAATCTTTTTCATTCAACTAGCCCTGCCTGTCTGAATTTGCCAGACAGCTGGTTAATGTTAGTGACGTTGTCCATGGCTACTTGATCCAGGTTGTTTTTTATGCATAGCTGATTGACCAAAATAATTGGAACCATAAATTTGGCCAAAGTCATACTATGCTCAGACCAGCTGAATTCATCAGTTCAGCGCAGGGACACTCACAGAAGAGTAGACCAAAACAACCCTTAATGACATTCCATCATGGAAATCCAGTTTGCATAATAGAATTGAACCACATAATTCTATGTGATTCAAAACCCCCACCAAATTCAAGCATTATGCTCCATGGAAGATACTTTAGTTATCTATCCTTTACCTTTGTCTTTGTTTTTCTCTTTTCCTAGGGAATCCAGTTTCTTTCTCAAAGATTTCTTTCTCTTTTGTCCATCTGTAAATGTAAGGAAAACAAGAAGCTGTAAAAAGAAGCATGTATATGATATTTTACATTATCAATAATTATAGTCAAACAAAAGTATGACTTGTCTTTTACTTTGCTTATAGTTTGTCACTTTAGATAGAAGAACTGCTCTGAGAGTACATGAAAATCTCTGACATCGTTAGCCTGCATACCTAGAGTCTTGTTCTACTGTCTACAATTTTCTTACAGTCATAGGCAGTGCAAGAAAAGTTCATTCTTCAGATACATCTTACCATTGACATGCAGATGTTTGCTTTTGCTATTATATACTTCTCTTCCTATTCTCCATGGGTGTGCAAATTGAACCAAATCTTCCTGAGAGATAACACTATATATATATATATATATAGTTTATGAGTTACTACAGTGTAATTGGATAAGAAAATGCATTTAGTGTTCTGTACAAATGAAGTCAATTTTTTCTACTATTTACTGACTGTGTCACTTTGGACAAGTCTGAATCCTTATCAACCAAATAAGAATGCCATATAGTTGTGCAAGTTCAATGAAACAATCCATATGAATTGCTTAATGTCCAGCCTAACATGTGTTCATACATTTCTATCTACTTTGTGGTGCTTCTATAGTTTTCTATGGTTTAGCAGCACTGTAGCATTTTGTTTAATCATTCCTCCATCGATGGATGCTAGTGTTTTTAAATTTTTTCACTATAATAACTAGGGAATGTTTTTTATCATGTAGTGTTTACAACAAATGTACTTAATATTTCTGTTTAACCCACCAAATAATAAAGATACCACTCATATCAGTGGGCAGATGTAATTGGATTCTTGAGATGTCATCAGAATATATTGGCATTCATCATGGCCAAAATGTGTTTGGGGATTATGCAGCTGTCAGTTTAACATGTGGGAGGTGTGAACTGGGAATCCACACTGTGCTCAAATAGCAGAAGCTCAGTCCATTCTCCAAAGAAATTTAGTTCTAAAAAGGAGATTAAGAATTCTTTCACAGGACATACTAAAAATCTAGTAAAGACATTCAGCTGAATAAAATTTAAAAACAAGACTCTGATATCAGGAAAAGACAGACCAAGCCTTCTGAAAGAGACATGAGCATTCCTGTGATCCACATGGGGCTGCAGATGTTCCTGGCTCCTCCTCCATGAATTTTTGGAGGGAAAAGAAAATCAAAATACAGACAACAGTCACATTTAACCCCTTCTTTCTTTCAAAGATTTCAACAATCATCCTTCCCCCACAAAATGAAAATAGTTCACAGGTTTCACCCATGTAGTCAGTCATGAGATCTGAGTAGAGAAAATTATGGAAATCACTTGTAATGTGACAAAGAGCTATACATTTCTTTGATCACTTATATGGTCAGAGTTTCAACATCTGAAAGTTGATCTAACATCTTTTCAACCTTGTATCCTATTTCACCCTTATCTATACACAGATCACTAAACATCCTAATTGCATGACAGAAGAATCTGTGCTCTAAATAACTGACAAGTTTTTTCCTTTATAATAAATTGTTCATTGCTAATTCATATAGCTAGTGGTATTAATAGTAACAGCATTTTATTTTTTAAATCTTCAACTTCTTTTAAGCAGTTGACCAAGCAGGGTAACTGAACTGTATACTAAATCCCAGTGGCTAGATCCAAAATCTCAAAATGTCAAAGAGCCAGAACAGATTTTCTGGGGACATTTTCTTTTAAAATACAATATTTTTCAAAAATCTTCTAAAATAATGCAGTGTATCACAGATGGATAACCATACAAATGTATAACTTAAACAATGATTAGAAGGCATCTCTAACATATTCAACAACCATGCTATGGTTCTCTGAGAGCTGGTAGCTCTCAGAGAGCTACCAGCATGGCTCTGTGTTCCTCACCCCCTTGTAATTTACTACTGTGTAAATTAATTGTTCACTTTTCTTTGTATTTTTACTATGTGTATGTGGATTTGTAAAATGTATGTTTTTCCCTTGTGATACACACAGACTGACTTATATTGTAGATGTTCTTTCTTGCCTTATTTATTTCATTCACCAACATTGTGTGACTCACGCTATAATTCTGTAGGTAACTAGAGACCACTCACTTTGACCGCTATCTAGTACTGCCTTCTGATAGGAATATACCATACTTAATTCTCCACCTGGATGGCTGATGGATTCTTGTGTTGTATATGGCTTGGAGCAATTAGGATTTTTTTAAATCTATTTTTGTCTCCTTCTGTTCATGTACCAGAATCTCTCTATGATGGTACTTTTGAAAGTGTTGTTCCAGAACCCCAGCAGCAATACTGTCTGGGAACTTGCTAGAGATGTAAATTCTCTATGGCCCCACAAAGACCTACTGAGTCTGAGATGGCACCAGAAATGTGTGCTTTAAGATTCTGGTATATACTACAGTCTGCGAGTCACTACTCTGGGGTATGTACATAGAATCTGCATTGATGAATCAGTATGTATGCAATTTTAGGATTTACTAGGAGACATTTCTACGTCCATCAGTATGAAAATTCACTTCATACCACAAAGATAATGGGTGACTTAAATTTCCAAACTCTAAACAATATCTTGACTCTGTCTTACAGCCAAAATATGAGTTTTAATAAATAGTGACCTATAATTAAAAACACTTATCTAACTGGAAGTTTCCTGATACACACATGTTTAAATTCCACAAAGCTACACTTATACGCACTCATATTTATGCACAATACTATATATTTATGATTTACCAGAATCAATAACAACAAAAGTAACACAATGGTAGAAGCATAAAAATTACACTGAATGGAATTGGGCTCAAAACTCAGCAGAAAGTTCTATAGAGAAGAATTTTTGTATGGTTCGCCTTTCTCAAGATCTGATTACCTGTGATCTCATGTGAGCACCTCTACTTCCCCATGACACAGGTACATAGTACTGAGGATTAGTTAGTGTTCATGGGGCATGTGCTATAAGATAAGCATATGTTATGCAAACTTCATTATATTCTCAAAGAAGTTCAATGAGATGCCTATTGTATAGAGCATGAAACAAGGGTTAGAAAAGTTTAAATAACTTATTCATGGGAAAACATTGGGATATGGTAAATCCAAAACTAGAATCCAGAACTATTCAATGTTAAAAGATGGAGTTTTAATATTTATTTTTTCTATATTTAGTACAGGGTTCACAGGTCTCACTACATAGATTGGACTGATAGTGATTGTCCTGTGTTCAGCCTCCCAAGAGCTGGGATTACAGGTGCATGCCACCACGCCCAGTCTTAATCATCATCTTAGGGCACCTGGGGGGAGGGGCTGGCATGGTACACAGGGGATCGAACCCAAGATGCTGCGCTCTGCCTAAGCAGGTGCTAAAAGATGGAGTTTCAGTCTCTACCTTGGCTGCATGAAGGAAATATGACAGTATTTGAAGTGTGCCATTAAGCTCAGATATAAGGGCAGACTGGTCCAAAGTAATGCAGAGTTAGGGAGGGAGAAGTAATAAAAATTAATGAAAAAAAATCTCTAAATATGCACCAGGTCTAGTGGAAGTCATTTTAATATGATGACTTTTTAAAGCAGTGCCATTTATTGTAAAATATAGTGATCAGAGTCATAAGTATTATGTATTAGTATCCAAATGTTAGAACAAAATACCCCACACCCAAAACTTGAAAGAGAAGTTTATTTTGGCCCATAGTTCCGGAAGATTGTGTAACAACAAGTTTTATATTTAGGTGATATTATCTAGTATACATCAATGCACAATCCACTAAGTTAGCTTTCTGATTTATACTTTTGACAGTTGAGAGAACTGAAAGTCAAAGAAGTAAAGCAAATTCTCCTGACGTCACAGAACTGGTATATGGTGGAGCCAGGACGCAAAGCCACATTCCAGCTCTTTCCAACTTGCAAGTCTCTGTCATGAGAAGTATGGCTGAAAGCAGAGCTCAGATGCCCACTGATGAGAAGCCAGAAGTCCTTTGAACAGTCCTTTGCTTCTTCAGTGTAAGAAAAAATTCAGGAGGGGCCAGTGAGATAGCACAGTGGACTAAGTGCATGCTTTGGGAAAAGCAGAGACCGGGGTTCAATCCCTAGTCCCACATGCTGCACCTGCCCCTCCAACCCTGGGGCACACTGAGTCTGCAAACAAGCTGGGTGTGGTGGCGCATGCCTGTAATCCCAGCACTGGGGAAGCTGAAAACAGGAGAATCACCATGAGTTCAAGCTGTGTAGTGAGACCCTGTACCAAATACATATAATGAAATAAACAAACAACAAAAAAATAAGAGTTCTAGGGACTCTCTTCCCTAGGAACTTTGTAAAATCAGGGACATTCCTCAGTGGGGGTCACTTAGACTCTGTTCTCAAAGAAATCTGAGTCCGGAGCAAGAAGGCATTGCAGCTCCTTTGCAGTGAAGGAGTCAGGGGGTGAATGTAGGTGGCGTCACTTGACAGGTGCTCCTCCATGTGGGATATGATCAATATTTAAGATCTTTATGTCTCTTTACTTGCAGAGCTCAGGAAAGACTACATTACTGGAAGGAGGAAGCAACCTCTTGTTCTGAGCTGTGAAATGAAGATGAAGAATTACTGAACATCTGCCGGGAGCAAATCCCTCCTCTGGTGCTGCTGTACACACAGGCAAAGTCCAGCTCAACAGGTACAGAACTGGCATATCCAGCGATCCCTTGTTCAGGTACCAGTTAGCCTACATATTGATGTATAAAATGTGAACCCTATACAAAATCATTAACATTTCTTTTTTTTTATTTATTCGATACAAACACTCGCCATCCAGTTCAGACTCATAGAGATCCTCCTGTCTCAGCCTCTCCAGCATTGGGATTACAGGCATGTGCCACCATGCCTGGTTCTGGGGCAGGCATAGCATGCCATACCAGACATTGGACTTGGTTCTTAGGCTTGCCAGACAGCGGCTTAAACCACTGAGCTATCTCCCCAGCCGCCTATGCAACATCTTACTGATTAAATATACTCAGGATTTTTAACGTGTCAAGGTCCTGAACCCTGGGCCACTGTACCATTTGTATTATCTGGTAGGTCTTGGGATTTGCAACACCACTTAATTCACAAAGGAAGGTTCTAGTCTGTGCAAAGTTTCAGAGACTTTTGCTGAGAAAAGTTTGAAGGAATGCTTTTTGGCACCACTCCCTTGATTCTCGGCCAGAGCTGCCTCACTATTTATTTGGACCAGAAAAATAGACTCTCTGCGAAAGCAAATGAAAGGAATTCATAGGCAATGCAGAGTGCTTGATGGAAAAGTGAGGAAAACTTAGATTAAAAAAAAACACACTTAGGTGGCAAAATAAGAAGTGACTCTTTACAAACTGCCCAGAATCCATGCCAGAGTTTCTTAGCCTGGGTACTCGTGCCTTTTGATGCCAGGTAAGTCTGTAAGAAACTGCCCTGGACATTGTAAGATATTTAGCAACATCATTGGCCTCCATATACCGGATGCCAAGGGTACCCATCCACCTCAAATTGTGACAACCATTAATGTCTCCAGACATTCCCAAATGTCTCTGTGGAACAAAATCACTTCAATTGGGAATTACTGGCCTGTGAACTTATCTAGAGAACAGCTATGAGCACACAACATGTGAATGTGAATAAAATATTCACATTTCCCACTCCTCTCCTTGTCAACAAGCTCAGTTATACCCAATTTCAGTGTTCATTTTCAACAGAACAATATCAGAACATTTACAAGATAACAGACCTTTAAATAACAGATTTAATTAGGAGTATAATAAAAATTTCCCTCAAATTTATGAAGAAATGAGACTCTGTTTATAAATTATCTTTCTTCCCAATTTTTAAGACTATGAAGGATACATAAGGAACAGGGGTTCAATCCCTGGGCCTGCCCTGCCAGCCCTGCCCCCGGGCCTTGCTGAGATGGTGATTGAGACTGGGTGTGGTGGCACAGGCCTGTAACCTCAGCTCTTGGGAGATTGTAAACAGGCAGATCACTGCGAGTCCCATCTAGTAGTGAGACCCTGACCAGCCTATAGACGCTTCCCTAAAATACAAAAGAGAAAAAAAGACTACAAGGGAAAAATAAAGTGAGTCCACTAAGTAAATAGCCTTCTGTTTCTTTGTTTGACATGCTGTTTCCTCTATGGTGGTGCAAATCAGGTATGGAGAGCAGCTGTGGTAAGTACTGGTAAGAATGGGTGTCCAAGCAAGACTAAAGGGGTACTGTACATCTCACCTCTGTGTAGAGGACTAAAATGCTGCATGAAGAGACTTATTAGCCAAGCCCTCCAGAGACCACAACAAGGACTCAGAAGGCTACTACAGCAAATCATTTTGCAAGCAAATAGAATTGTATAGCATGTGACAATCAGGTTCATAAGAGCACGGTTTACAGTGGTTCCTGTCTTCATTGTATTCTTCCTTTGTTATCCCTCACTCCAATGAAGCCAGAATCATGACTAGTTTTGCACAAATAGCTTGGTGGTGAGGAACTGGAGGTTGTAGCCAGTGCACACAGGGAAACACAGTCCGTCTGAGCTGGGCTGACACCTCCTGAAAGCCCCATGCAGGAAATCAGATTGTGCTACTCACAGAAGCTATGTGTCATGAGAAATATTTGTTATTTGGAAAGAAAAGATGTTTGACAAAATGCAATGTAATATCCTGGATGATATTTTGGAACAGAAAAGGCTATTAGTGGGACAATTGGTAAAAATATAAATAAAGTCTATGGTTTTCTTCAGACATACACCAAGATTGCATTCTCAGGTATGACAAATGCACCAAGGTCTGAACATTAGGGGAAAGTTGGGGAAGTGCATAAAAGGCAAATTGGTGTTACTTTAAAAAAAAAAAACAAAAAAAACAAAAAAAAAAAAAAACCTTACGTAAACCTACAATTGTTCCAAAATAAAAAAAAAAAAAAAAAAAAACTTACGTAAACCTACAATTGTTCCAAATAAAATAAGTGTATTAAAAAGCTTTCTTTCCCAGGTACCAGTTGTATCCAAGCACATCTTGAAAACTCACATGCCAAGCATGTGAGAAAAATGGAAGCCTGCACTGCTCCCTGAAGGGCTTCACAGAACTGGAAGCTCAATTTTATGGCGAGAAGAGAGCTGACTCATAATCCAGAGTTTCTGACCTGGCTAAAACTACCAGCTATCTCCTACGCAAGCCTCTCTGATCCAAAGGAAAACATGTACCTAAGCTGACCTGAAGCATTTGTATGGCTTCCACTGTGGTAGGACATGTTTGCTGAAGAGGAAGTGGACAATTGAGATTCTCCGCCAGATTTGCTTTTATGGCTCTGGGGATGTTTTCATAGGTTACTGATAAGACAGTCTTAAGATTCCTCCTAAATCTTAGGTTCCCTAAATTGGTTTTTGGCTAAATTTAGTCAGACCTCGTATTTTTCATTTGAATCCAAGAAAATCTTTTTGTACAGAAATCCATTTATTTTTAAAGTCTTCATGCCTATCCCTATAACCTAACTTGCCATTTTAAAAATATAAAATAACAAATATATGTGTATGTTCATGTACACATCAATGTGAATAAAGTGAGCTATATAGTATGTGGATAACAAGCAATATTTTTTATCAACACTATATTTTGTCCTTTGCTAAAGCTAAGTTCATTATTCTTTTCTTACCTTGCTTTTCTTTTGAAGGCTTTCAAGCCACAGACCTCTCAAAAACAAGGCAAGAAAAAGACTAAATCAGATATTTTATTTATAAATTGGAGTCACAGGTTTGCTAAACAAGTAATACTGTTATTAATGGCCCCTGGCACTAAAAATTCATTCATTGTGCTGAGCACTATGTATGCAAATGATTAATCTTATCCATTTAAGATGAATGGGACCAATATGTATTAGAAAGCAGATGGGGCTCAAAGGGAGCAGGGAAGGCAAAACTCCAGTCAAAATCATGCCTCAGGAAAAGTCAGGCTGAATACACAAGCCAATTACTGAACTGTGCACTCTACCTTTACAGATTGAATTAAACACTTCCTCTTCCATTTTGAGTTGTCTGTTCTAAATTCTAAGTCCATCTCAAGAAATGGAACAGCAAGAAGCTCTGACAAAAAGGGGAAGTATCTACTCAAGAAAGGGGAGCCCATGGGACCACTGCAATGCTCTGGTTTGAGCTGACCTGGGATGAACCTCAGAGATATAACAGTTAGCCAAAGCAGAGGTCTCTTTTCCATTCTAAAGCTAAGGTTCTTTGTTCAGGAATGTATCACCGTACATGATAAATTTTTTTGGCTTGGGAGCATTATTTACACTACAGCATTGTCTGTTTAAATGTTATGTTTTCCTTAGAAAGCAAGCTTATTATATATCCATCCATCTATTCCTCCTTCTGTCCATCCATCCAACACTGTTTACCCCTTTTGACAATGGAGACTGAACTACTGCATAAATATAGTTGAATTAATACTCTCTCTGTCTTTGAAAAGTTCAGGGCACAATGGTAGAGATATCTATGTAGAAACCTAATTAAAATAAAATGAAGGAATGTTTTAGTATAGACATTTACTGGGTCCTAGGAAGGAATAGAGAAGGCTGCCTCCAACCCTGCTTGCAAAAGTGCATGTTTAATTCAGCCCTAATGGATGAAATGACCCTTAAAGTTTTGAAGGTGGCTTACTCTAATAAATCATATGCTGACAACTTATGTTAGGACACCCTTTCTTCCTGATTATTCTAAAAGTGACTTTAACTTCTAGTATTCTAACCCTTTATCAAGTCACCATCCCATTGGGGAAAAAAATGACAAAATCACAAATTCAAGCATGGGTTTATAATTCCTTAAATGGGAATCAGAGTTAAAGAAAGTGGCAAGTAAAAACTCTGGAAGAAAACAACCTATCTGAAAAAGTAGGAAACAATGTTCATACTGGCCCCACTACTCAGTCAAATAATCTGAATTTGGATTTCAATGTGCGTGTGTCAGTGTGTGTATATGTGTGCATGTATGTACACTGTCTTCAAGTTATTTTCATACTACAATTTATTGGTTTTTTAATAAATCCATATGTTGTCAAGTTTCAGTTTCTACATTACCTTGTCCTTAGCAGTTCTTCCATTTGCCATAACTGGCATAGAAGGCAAGTAAGAGTAGGGTGACTGGGTCATTTGTCTTGTTATGAACCCCATGGAATGAAACATTGTTACTCTATCCCGCTAGCACCTTGTGGGCTCTGAATTCCAAAATGTGTTTTGAAAGTGTCTAAATTTCCCTGGGTTAGGAAATGTTTTATGGCGTTCTTAAGCAACAGCCTTGTCTCTTCTTAGAGCAGAGGCTCCCCAAGTACTTGTGAAATGTACTAATCCCCCATAGTTTACTTGTTGAAGTGGTGGTGAAATTAACAAAGCCGGGGGCATAAAATAAGAACATTCTGTGAGTCTTTCACTGCTGTAATGAAAGTCAGCTCTTGGAGGTCACCGTGCCTCCAGTGCCATTAAACACACACAAAAAATCTTTTTCCATTTTGTGTGAAGTATTCTGGCAGGGTAATTAGTTCCAAAATTTTTCTATATCATATTCAAGAGGAAAAAATAACTCCACATAGATTTTTGAATCTCAGAGCAAGCATTTTTCTATTACTGAAAATCACTGAGATTTTTGATTTGTTGAGTATGTCTTATCCTTCTGTCAAAATGTGAAGTAAGGAAGCTGATCTCATGGTTTGGATACCATGGGTTTAAAAGCTCAAACATGGTTTTTCCTTAACTAGGCATTCTTTGTAATCACTGCTTACTGAAGCAACTGGCTGTGATCAAATTATGCCCTAGAAGGACATTTTACTTACTGTCATTTTTTCCACATTTATATTCTATGAGTTGAAAAAATAGGTAAAAAACAGTAAGCACATATTCCAAAGAAGAAGCCTTTCTGCTGCTGTGTTTTCATTAGCCAGAGGCTAGCTTGGAAGCTCCTGAGTTTTTATCATTCATCATATAGTTCATAAGTGGAAAATGATATATTTAACAGTCTTCGTAGGCACTGTATTTGCAGAGACAGAAGTTTCCAAATATTATGGGGAAAATGATTTTTGACAAGTCATTTCATTAGGCTGTATTTCTTTCCTATCATGTACAGGAAAGAAAGTAAATGGGTGAATCAAATAATAAAAGTTACTTAACTAAGCAATACCCAAGATAATTAACTCAAGAAAACTTAACTCTCCAAGTAGGGGGAATTTCATCATGTTCATTTTAAAGCTAAAGTTTGCAGTTTAAGTTTAAAATATAGAATCAGACAACAGTGTTTACTTTAGATGTGAGTTTCAACCTATTTAAGGAGCTAATTCCTCTACTTTCCTTTGAGAGATACTGTATTATAATGAACAATTAATACGGAAGTCAACAATCCTTAAATCATAGACTTTCAGTCTTGGTAACACCTAAAATTTTCTTCTGGTTGCTGCCATGAAAATAGCTCTCTCAGGTTCAGTAACTGGATAGTTGGTGGATGGAAATAGATGAAAATTATTTCATCTTCTCATCTGTTTCTCTTCCATTCTTTATTTTTGAATGTTCTTTGAGCCACCTGAAACAATTCTAAATGAAATGGATACACTATATAAATAAATGTGCTATGACCAAAATGTCACATATTCTATTTTGTCCCTAAAATGTTCATGGAGTGACAGGCACATCAAGGCACTGTGATAGACATCAAAGCAAATAAATGAAAGAATAGTTTCATCACTTGTATGCAATGTCAGAAAATGACATTGTTGTTACATCCACAAGTTGTTTCCAATCCACTTTCATCTCCATCCTGATCCCTTCCACCTACTCTGCCCAATTCTTACTTGCTTCATTTTGTTAGGTATTTACCATTCATCCAGTCATTCATCTTCTGAGGAATTCCCACCCTTGGGGAAGGACACTAAAGTTCAAGTCAGTTCTGGTGATTTATTTCTGATGGTTACAATCAGTTTGGGCACTGGCAAGTGTTGCAGTTCTAAGGTGTGAAAAGGCAGGAGAGTCTATTGAGACACAGCAGTTCTAAAGCTTCTCTAGTCTTAAAAACGCATGGACTAGTGGAAGAAAAGTCACCACTTTTCTGTGCCTTTAAATGCTGTGGTGGGAGCAATAAATGCAAGGGCAGTGAGAGTCATTCTGTGACAGTGAGTGAAGCAAAGCCAGATAACAAGGTGAGCCCAAAGTAAAAGAATGATAATAAACCTACAAGTAGTGTACACCTGAGTTCTCTATAAGGTAAGAGAGTCAATTATTATTTAAATCAATTTTTCTTTAGATTCCATAATTTTCAGCCAACCTATCTTAACAGTGGGTTATCCAAAACTGTCATGGAGTGTGCTTTTTCCACTGTTAGGTCCACTAGAAAGAAGATGCAAATAGGGTGCATATTAGGTTTCCCTAACAAAACAGTGTCCCTAAGAAAAAGCAACTAGAGCTGTTTTGAATCTGTGTGTGTTAAGTAGGATCTAAAATACAGAAGTGGAGAAATCAGACTACAATTATGAATGTAAAGTGTTTACAGATAAATGTCACTGAATTCTGAGTAATAATAATCAATAGTAATCACCCAAATAATGGAGATTAATGTACTGCTAAAACTATACATTTTTTAAATTTTTTTTTAATTTTTGCTTTATTGAAGTACAAATATCAATGAGACAGTTTTAAGATACCTTGACAAGATGGATTTGATAAATTAATACATTGCAAGCTGTTTTCATAATGCTTTGGTATCATAGAAGGTGCATACATGATATTATACTTACAGACATTATTATACCATATGCCTCTTATCAGTAAATTAAGAGAGTGTAGCTGTTTGCATATCTTATTTTTTATACCTGAATTACATCAAAGATTCAATAATTAATACTTCCTACCTTGTTATTTATCTAGTGGTTGTCCATAGTACTAGAAGGTGACATAATATCCTGTCCAACCACCATTAGTGCAAATCTTGCCTCTCACAGAATTATGTAGAAGCACAGCGTTATTTATCCCAACTGTACTGTCCATACACACATATCATGATTCTTCCTTTCTGTACCCCTTCCTTTCTCTACACCTCTCAAACATGGGCACTCCCATTGTCATGCAACTAGCTTAGGAACTTGACGACACAATCCAACACAGTTCAGCATTCCACAACAATAGTGAGTTATCTGAAGAAGTAGTCGAACATAGCCATTTACAGCTCAACTTATTATTATGGTCCCACAGTGTATACTTCATTTTTATACTTTTCTGCTGGATGGTTAAGACCTAAATAGAGCAAGACCAATATACCAACACATGTACTTTTTGTTTGTTATGAGGTCAGTGAAGTCCCCTCAGGGTTTATCTTGTAGTCCTGTACATTATTCGGTAGATCCTTTGTCTGTGTCATTCATGTGGATGAGTCACGGCCAATGCTTGACCAGTTTGCTCTCTGTGAGAGCCTGAGAGAATGTTTTCTCTCCACGTGGCTCTCCCCAGGCACACTATAGAACTTCGATCTCTTTCCTCTGTGGCTCCATAATCAATTTTTTCAGAAAATTTGGAGCTCAACTGAGTTTCATGATGTTGCAGTACAGGTTCTCCCATGTCCTGAGTCTTTACTGACCTTGGAAGGCTAAGGCCAAAATGTTGGCTGGCCTTGTGGCTCTTCTATTTCTTCAACTTTGATCTGTGAACTTAGGTTGTTAACCATCCAGAAGAAAAGCTGATTAGTATCCTGCAGCATATGCCATTCAATTTGCCTTATCAGACTCAATTGATTTTAGTTATTGTTGTACGTTTCCATTTGTATTTCTGCTTTTCGCTTGTTATACTAGGGAGACTATACGATATTTACACATGTGTGTCTGGTTTATTTCACTTATGAGCATATGTTCAAGTGGCATCCACTTCAGTACAACTGCTTCAAGCTTATCATTCTTAATAGCTGAGTAATACTCCATTATGTAGAAATACCACATCTTTTTCAACCATTTCTCATGTGATGGACATCTTGGTTGTTTCCAAGATTTTGCTGTCACAAATTGTGCTGCAATAAACATAGGTACACATATATCACTATGATACAATTTTTCAGTTCCTTTGGGAAAATTCCCAGTAAGAGAATACCCGGCTTGAATGGAATTTCTAGTCCTACTGTTTTGAGGAGTCTCCACACTGACCTCCACAATGGTTGTACCAGTCTACAATCCCAGCAGCAGTGGAGAAGTATTCCCTTTTCCCCACAACCTCTCCAACATTTGTTGTTGGTTGATTTCCATATGATGGCCATTCTTTCTGGAGTGAGACGGTATCTCAGTGTTGTTTTAATTTGCATTTCACAGATGACTAGCGATGTGGAACATTTTTTCGTATATTTATTCGCTTCTTTAATTTTGTCCTCTGAGAAGTGTGTATTCATCTCAGATGCCCATTTCTGAATTGGGTCTTTAAATTTGAGGGCCCTGTTATATCTTAGTTCTTTATATATTCTAGACAGTAGTCCTCTGTCTGATTGCTTATTAGTTAGGATTTTTTCAAAATTTGTGGGTTGTCTTTTCACTCTGTTGAC
>PVKA01001989.1:34724-82775 GCA_004027165.1 Ctenomys sociabilis | reverse complement strand
GGTGCTTCCCATGTGAATATATGTTTGTTCATGAACTGTTTACCTACCCCTATGTCTTCAAGAGTTCCTTCTACTTTCTCTTCCAGGAGATTGAGTGTTTCTGTTTTAATGTTGAGATCTTTAATCTGTTTGGACTTTAACTTACTGCATGGTGATAGGGCTCGGTCAAGTTTTAGTTTTCGGCATGTAGAGAGCCATATTTTCCAGCACCATTTGTTAAAGAGACTATCTTTCTTCCAGTGGGTTTGTTTAGCCCCTTTGTCAAAGATCAGATGGCTGAGAGTGATTGTGGATACCTCTGCATCTTCTAACTTATTCCACTGATCTTCAGGTCTATTTTGTTGCCAATACCATGTTGATTTTATCACAGTGGCTTTGTAGTATAATTTCAAGTCAGGAATTGTGATGTCTCTTGCCTTGTCTTTATTGGTCAAGACTGCCTTTGCTATTCTAGGTCGTTTGTGGTTCCAAATAAATTTTAGGAATGAATTCTCTATGTCTGGGAGGTATGTTGGTGGCAGTTTCATAGGGCTTGCATTAAATCTGTACAGCAATTTTGGGAGTATGGCCATCTTCACAATGTTGCTTCTTCCTATCCAGGAGCATGGATTATCTTTCAATTTTCTGAAATCCTCCATAATCTCTTTTCTTAGGGTGTTGTAATTCTCTGTGAAAAGATCTTTGACTTCCTTGGTTAAGTGAATCCCAAGGTGTTTCATTTTCCACGGTGCTATTGTAAAAGGTATTGTTTCTATTGTTTCCCTTTCAGTGTGATTGTTATCTGTGTAGAAGAATGCTATTGACTTTTGAGTATTGGTTTTGTATCCTCCTATGCTGCTGAATTTCTAAAACTATACATTTCACTCATAAATTATTTAAACATAGATTACATGGCAACATCAGCTATTTGAGCAACTCATAGGAACATTAATTTTATTTTTTAGAGTCAGAAAAACAACTTAATATTAGTCCTTAGAATACATGATTCCACATAATAATATAAGCACTAAAACATTTGAAACTCATAAATCTCTGATCATTAAAACCCACCACTTGTTATAAAATACATTTAATCCAATGCAGGCAATGCTATGAATAGGATATTATGATTGATTGATTGCATAGATAACATGAATTTATGAACTGAACTTAATCTTAAGTCAGAAAATGGCAAGTTTTCCCTATAAAGGTTCAGATAGTAAATACTTTCAGCCATATGATGTTCATATAAGCTACTCAATTCTACTATTATAGTACCAAAGCAGCCATAGATAATACTACAGAAACATGTAGACATGGCTGGGTTTTAATAAACTTTATTTGTAAAAAACAAGCAATGGGATGGATTTGGCTCATAAAATATAGTTTACTAATTCATATCTTAAAAGAAGAATCCTATAAACATAGAAAAAGCTTTTGACAAAGTCCAACACTCATTCATGATCAAAACTCAACAGAAAATTAGAATAGATGGCCTACACATCAATCTGATAAATGCTATCTATGCCAAACCAGCAGTCAACATAATTTTAAATGGAGAAAAATTGAAAGCTTTTACTTTAAAATCAGGTACAAGACAAGGATGCCCACTATTACCACTCCTATTCAATATACTTCTGGACACATTAGCCAGAGCCATTAGGCAAGAGAGACAAATAAAAGGAATAAGAACAGGAAAAGAGTAAGTCAAGCTATCATTATTTGCAGAGTACATGATACTCCACATGAAATATGCAAAATCTCCTCCAAGAATCTCCTAGAATTAATCAACAAATTCAGTAACATAACTGGATATAAAATCAGCACCCCAAAATCAATAGCACTGCTCTACACAAACAACAGACTTACTAAGAAAGAAATTAGAGACACAATAACCTTCAAAAGAGCATCCAACACAAATGAAATAACTAGGAATTAATCTAACAAAGGTAGTAAAAGATCTATACAATGAAAATTACAATACTCTGAAAAAAGAGACTGAAGAAGATTTAAGAAAATGGAAAGGTAGTCCTTGCTCCTGGATAGGAAGAACCAATATTGTGAACATGGCCGTACTCCCAAAATAGTTATGCAGATCTAATGCGATCTCTGTCAAAATGTCATCAACGTACCTCACAGATATAAAGAAACCATTCCTAAAATATATTTGGAACCAGAAAAGACCTAGAATAGCAATAACTATTCTGATCAACAAAGGTAAAGAAGGAGACATCACAATTCCTGATGTGAAATTATATTACAAAGCTATTGTGATAAAGTCATCATGGTAGTGGCAAAAAATACAAAACAAAACAAACAAACAAACTGAAAAGACCTGAGGATCAATGGAATAGATTAGAAGATGAAGACATAACTACAAACACAGTCATCCAACTTATCTTTGACAAAGGGGCCAAACATGTTCACTGGAAAAAAACATAGCCTCTTTAACAAATGGCAATGGACAAACTGGCTCTCCACATGCCTAAAACTAAAACAAGACCTGGGTCTATTGCCATGCACTTAACTAATGTCAAAATGGATTAAATATGTGAACATTAAACAGAAACACTAGGGAGATGGGGAGATGGCTCAGTGGAATAAGTGCTTCCTTGGCAGATGCCTGAGTTCAATCCCTGGTTCTGCCAAAGAAACAAAACAAAACAAAACAAAACAAAAAAAAAAACAAAAACAAAAACAAAAAAAACACTTAATGTCCTAAAAGAGAAAACAGGTGAAAATCTTGAAGACCCAGTGGTAGGCAGGGAGTTCATGAACAAAAACAAAAGTGCACAGGAAGTACTTCAAAGAATCAACGTTTGGGAGCTCATCTTATTGGGAAAATCCTGCACATCAAAGAAAATTACCAACAAAGTGAAAAGACAACCCACAAATTGGAAAAAAGTCTTAACCAACAATCATTCACCAATGGACTTCTATCTAGACTATATAAAGAGATAAAAGAAAATCAGGCCCCTAAAATTCAAAGCATCTGAGGTGAATATACACTTCTCAGAGGAAGAAATACAAAATGCAAGTAAATACATGAAACATGTTCTACAGCACTGCTCATTCAAGAAACAAAAATTAGAACAATTTTTGAGATGCCATCTCACCCCAGAAAGAGTGGCTGTCATAAAGAATTAACTAATAACAAATGCTGGAGAAACTGTGGGGAAAAAGGAACCCTTCTCCATTATTAGGAGGAATGTAGACTGGTACAACTACTATGGAAATCAATGTGAACACTCCTCAGAAAACTAGGATTAGAAGTCCAAGTCAACCCAGGTAATCCCCTTCTGAGTATTTTTCCAAAAGAACTGAAAAAATCATACTACGGTAATATACATTCACCTACGTTTATAGAAGCACAATTTGTCATAGCTCAATCTTGGAAATAATCCCAATGCCCATCATCTGTGGAATGAATAAAGAATATGTGGTATTTTTATACAATGGAGTATTACTCAGTTATAAAGAAAGATAAACTTGCGGCTTTTATAGGTAAATGGATAAAATAACAGATTTATAAGTGAAACAAATGAGACCCAGATATGTAAACATTATATATGTCCTTAGTGTAAGAACCTGAAGGAATAAATAAATAATAGATATGGTAAAATGGAAGATGAGGGGAAGGAGAAAAGATAAAAAAAAAGAAGGGGAAAATCTTGCAAGTGTATATACAAGACAGCTGAGACGACTGTACTGCTAATTTCTGTCAGTTTTTTAAAGTAACAGTGAATGTTTATAATTTTCACTCTGGCTAACTGTATATGTTAATATATGTAATCCGAGCAACTACTTAGAAGGCAGAAGTGTGCAATACAAAAGCCACTGTTGAATACCTCTTATCTTGTTCTTCTAAATGTGTACCATTTTTAATGTTTTAATTATTAACATACTGTCTTTAAAATACATTAAAAATGATAAAATAAAAGTTCAAAAAATTATGGTTTGGGTTGGGAAGATAGATCAGTAGAATAAGCACTTCCCTGGCAAGTGCAAGGTCCTAAGTTCAATCTCCAGTCAAAAAAAAAGGAAAAAAAATTATGGTTTATTGAAAGGAAGAATTAATATTCAATTATTTGTCTAAACTTGCAAACCTATAACTGTTAATCTGAGCAACAGATTTGACAATAAAAATATGCAAAATAACAACCATTATTAATTTGCTATTCTTGTTTTTAAAATATATGGTATACATATTATTGTATGGTACTTTGTTTCTCTTTCTTTTTGCTTTTGTCTTTGCTTTTAGTCTTTAAAATTAAAATAAAGTAAAATATTATTATATTCCTTTATTTAGTTGTTTTTGTTTTTTGGCAGAACCAGGGATTGAACTCAGGCCCTTGAGCTTGCCAGGGAAGTGCTTATTCCACTGAGCCATCTACCTGGCCCACTATTCTTAAAAATAAATTGAAAAATAAAATGTAAAGAGGACAAGAAAAATTATTTAAGGTTTATTGAAAGCAAAAGTAATGTTTAACTATTTGACCAATCTTATGTACCTATAATATAGTAATCTCAGCAACAGATTTGGCAATAAAAATACATAATGTAACAACTATTGTTAATTATCTATTCTTAGTTTGAAATTCTGTACCATGCATATTGTATGTAGCTCTGTTTTTGCCTTTGCTTTTATTTCTTTTTGTTTCTGTTTTTGCTCTTTAAAATAAAATAAAAATATTAAATGAAGACTCCTTAAACAATTCTTCCAGAATTTCCCACTTAGAAATGTTCTGTAAAGATCCATCAATGACATTTTTAAGTAATCTTAAAGGCTTGATTTCAAAGGATCTAGAAAGACTGTCATAAAAAACCCACTCAGTATTTAATTACAATTAAAGCTTATTTGCTTTTATTTTTCTCATGGGGAAATGAAAAAAAAGCAACACTGGAAGCTTTTTTTCATATTAAAAGTGAAGGAGATATTTTTTATGATTATCAACTTTATGTTGGACCATGATCCCAACAGAGAGAACAGTGCAATCTTGAAATCCTTGAAAGGTGCTATAATATTTCAGAAATTTCAGCGACAACAGTTTTGTTCAAAATGCCAAGGCCTTGTGCAACAGTGGTTGCTAAGCCAACAAAGATATATAAATATGTATAAATTAACCAGTAGAGACAAGACCTTGGATGGAAAAGTGCATTGTCTGAAAACATAAAGGGAGCCATTTGTGAATATTAAGGCACAAGAACATGGCTTAAAAGAATCACATACCAGCTCAGCACAAGCACTGGGCTATTTGGCAATGCAGTGGTGATGAGAACATGGGACAGACAGAGAGCATCAAAGCAGGAAGCAATACAAGTATCTGGAAAGAAAGATCACTTTTATCAGAATAGGTGGATAAGGTAGATTCAATCAGTATTACCAAATGTAACACAAACTGATCTTATCCACATATCTTTTTATATAATTCACATATTTGTATTTTCTCCATGAACTGAATCGTAACTCCCTACAAATACAGTCTACTTTTGACATGGTATTGTATATTCCATAGCAGCTAGACTCTCACATAGCTCTTCTCTCTAGGCCATGTATTCAGCTTGGTATATCTAAAGAGAGAGTAAAGCAGTGTAGCAAGCCTTTGGGGGGGACACTCTCACAGTCTGGCTCTAGTTAGAGTAGCACTAGATGGGATATGGTTCTTAGGTGGATTTCAATAACCCTACAGTGACAATGCCACGTCTGTTTTAGAATGGGCCCATGACCAAAAGCAAAGAACAATTAAAAGTTTTCCATACTTACATTTTTATTGTTTTCTTCTTGACTGCCTATGTTCATTACATCTGTTTTTTAAAAACTGTATTATCAAACTCTGGGTCATAAACTACTGATGAATCAAGAAAATTCTGTGAGTTGTGATAAATGTACTTTAGAAAATAAAATGGAATCAAGCAGAAGAGGATAGATGAAATTAGAGAGAACATAAAGATAAGCACTGCTTGCTTCACATATTTGCCAGGCTGAGATTTACAATGTATTTCTTTTTCACTGTAAATTATGGACAAAAAGTATGAAACCTGCTGTTCTAAGATATAAACCTAAGTTTTCAGTGTGTCCTTAGAACAGGCTGTCAAAAAAAGGGATTTTTTGTTTTATATGAAATACAAATGGTTTTAATGGTGCCATCAGTAGATAACAGGGAGCCTTGGGAATTTTCCTTTTTTGACAACAAAGTAGCTGGTTCATGGTTGAAGATTACCCTGGTGGTTTGAGATGTGATAGACAGACTGGAGGAGAGGTGTTCCATTAAGGAAAGCAAACAGGGGTTAATGACCACAATTAAAGGTGACAGAATGATAGGCTAACCTTTGTTTGAGGTTAATGGCATATCGAGTACACAGGTTACACATGACAAAATGATGTGGTATGATGAAAACTGGGTGATGACATTGGTGACTAATTTTTACAGAGAGGTTATAAGGTTTCAGTGCATTTTAAAGCTCATTCTGGTAATTATTTTATCTAAACCTTACACTAACTGGTGATATCATTAATCAGAGTAAGAAACGGACATGTGGTGAAGCAGTAGAAAAATCATTAAGCGTGCTTCAAAATCATTAGTGGAGATACCGGAGAAAATAAGAGAAAGGTGACTGAAGCTTCCTAAAGGAAAAGGGAAAGAAAGAGCTTAACGTGAAAGTCATAGAGGCACACATGCATTCGCTTCTTGAGGATTTTGTAGAAACCTGTGCTCTACCTGGTGTCCCAGGATCAAAGAGAACTAAGACATAGCCCTACTGTATGGGAGATGACAGTCCTCTTTGCACAAAGCATACAAGCAGGCATTATGAACACACAGTGGCACAGTTGGCATCGCTGCTCCCATGTCATAGAGCTGTGTTGACAGCCTGCGATCCTAGTGCTTGTTTCCCCAATTGTCTCCGTGTGGCAATGTTTTCTCCCTATCTTCATTTCTACTGACAAAAGTTAGCGTATTCTACAACAGGTTTCACCTTCATCTCTGTATATACAAAGTAATTGACAAGCACATCCAGCACATCACGTCTTCAAATGGTCACTGCCAAAAAGGCCACCCCAGAAATAGAGCAGTTACGTTTTTTGCCTGGCACCGTTAACACAAACACTTACACTAAATCGCCTTACCTACCAAGTACTCTTTGTTTTGGAATCAATATTTAAATCACAAACCAAAGGCAGATGCAGTGTTAGTCTACCAAGAACATATTCTTTTAATGCCACCGTGCTTTTATTTGGCTTTTACACTGTCTGAGGGATAATGGTGAGGGACGACGACGACAACGACGACTTTAAAGAAAGCCGCATAATTGAGCAATTGTGAGGCATCAGGCTACTCTTTTGTCAGACTCTTGTCCACATTTTCTTAAGCTACTGGCTCATACCACATTTACAAATACTATTTTCAAAAAACATAGTCCTTTCTCAATTGTGATATCAGAAATTAACTGAGGAAAGAAAGGGGAAATATCATTAAAGAAAATACATGTTTTTCTCTCTTAGGGAACCATCCAGCTTTAAATACTTGTTTACAATATAATGAGGTAAAGCCTTCCTGCCTGCACGAACGACTGTACCGATTCAAAATGGGGCAGAAATCAGCTACTTCTTTTCATTTTACTTTAGCCTAGATACCAACAATTCTTTTTCCTGCAATAGGCCAGATAGTAAGCCTTTGAGACCCTGTCTGTCACAAGCCCTCAGTTCTGATGTGGAGCGAAAGCAGCCATACATGATATGCATAAGAAGACAGCTGGATTTCAGCAAGAATTTTACTTTTGCCAAAATAGATAGCAAATTAGGTTAGGCCCTTGGGCCAGTCCTTTATCCCTGCCTTCGAATATTTGTATTAGAATGGGATCTACAATATTCACTGAACCTAAAATACCGCCTGTATTTGTTTCCTGGTTTTGTTACTAAGGATGAAGCCATTTCAGACTGCATAGTTTGGTTCAGTCAGAAACAGTCCCTGGCTGCCTCTGTGGGGCACTCTCAGGCTCACTGGGAAAATTCTACTGGTAAATGAATCCCTCCCATTGTAAAGTCTTCTGATTTCAACCACTAAAGACTTGTCTATAATGTCAAATGCATCTTTAAGATTCTTTTTTGAAATATCTTATGTTTAGGAACAAAAAATAAGCTTATCAGTAGTTATTTAAGTTTATGTTGATCTTATTCAGTTTCTACATCTCCTGGCTGAGTGGATGGAAAAGAAAGAGAAGCCAAGAGATGGCTCCCCACCTTTGTGACCAGAGTGCATTGGATGGTGCGTGAGAAGCAAAGATATCAGTGGGCATAAGAAATGAGAGATGCTAAGTAGGGGGATCTTTTTCAAATAGGAAAGATAACAAGAGATGGAGGGAGGGAAAACGGAAGGAAGGGAAAGGATTCAGAAAAAGAGAAAGCTGGGTATGGTAGCACAGCTGTCGTGTCAGCAGTTAGGAAGCTGAAGCACTGGTATGCTGTGAGTTCAAGGCCACCTGAAATACATAGGAGGATCCTGTTATCTGGAAGAGAGAGAGAGAGAAAGAGAGAGAAAGAGAGACAGAGACAGAGAGACAGAGAGAGACAGAGACAGAGAGACAGAGACAGACAGAGAGAGGGACAGAGGGAGGGACAGAGAGGGACAGAGGAAGAGAAAGGTATGGAGGGAGGAAGGAAGAGAGGTAGGGAGGTAAATAGAAATGGAAATAGGTTTTCCAAATGGGAAGAGCAAGTGTTGGAGAGAGCAGAGAGGGATAGAAGGGTAAGAGGCTCCAAAACAGTTTTCCTATGCTGTATATATGCAACAACACCCCATCAAACATGTAATAATATACTATAGTACATGCTAATCAAAATAAAATAAAAGGATAACTTTTTGTGTTAAGGTACTGAGTAGTTTGCCTAGCCCAACCAATATTATAAGGCTATGTATGTAAGATACACTTTTAGATGTAGAATCACTGGGCCATTCAAGTTAGATGTTGCCAAATGGCCATGTTAATTGCTGCAATAACTCATGTTCTTATCAAGAGTTCATGAGATTGTCTATTTCCTCATTAAGCGTGACTAGCCACCTTTTAGATCCTTAGCAATCTGAAAGTAAAAGAAAAACTCTCTTGTGTTCAGCATACATTTCTTTAATTAGAACATCTCTTGAAATATGTATGCACTATTTCAGTCTTTTTCAGTGAGCTGCCTGTGATTTGTCTACACTTTAGATTTTTCCTTCATTTTACTTTTAAATAGAGCTTATATAGGAAATTCAAATTTAATTTGGCAAATGTGCTATGAATTTATAGTTGACACACAGATGATTGTATTTTTTTCTGTAGTGAAATTTCTCCTTGTCTGTTTTCTGAGTTGTGCTTTCTTAATATGCAAATACCCAGTTTTGTTTTCTTTTGGTGCATTCATTGATTTGTATTTATCTTCAAATATTTCATCCATATCAATCTATCCTGATGTAAGGAATAAGGTCAGAATTCCGTTTTACCTCCCCAATGTTGTCTTATTGCCTCAAACATGATAATAACTCATATTTTCCCCAATAAGAAATAAATACTCCATATTTATTATATAATAAATTCTTGTATATATTTAGGTTTATTTCAGAAACCTATTGCCTCCCACTGATTGTATAGCAAGGCAGTATCCTTTTAATTGCTTTGTAATATTAATATTAAAATAAATTTTTAATAAATATAAAGGGATCATCTTTATTAGACTTCTTTATCAGATCTTCCCTATTTTACTATAATTATTTGCTCAGGTGATACTCAGATTAATTTATTGAAATGACAAAAAAACAGTCTGCTGTACATTTATTTTGGAACCATATTCAGTTTATAGACGACTGATGTCATAGCTGAATCTTTAGATTCTTTATTCTTACTCAAGAAAAAAGGTTTTATATTTATCCCTAATTTCCTTTGCCATCTACAGTAGGCCCTATACTCTGAGATTATAATTCTCTTGGACATTACAATAGTCTTGTATCACTACTGAAACAAATGATTCCAAACATGGTGACAAACGACTCAAAATTATTCTTAGAGTTTTGAAGACAGACAGCTATAATGGGTCTCAACATAGTAAAATCAAGGTGTCAGCAGAGCTGTTTTCCTTTTTAGATGTTCTGTCAGGGAATCTGCTCCTTTGACTTTTCCAGCTTCTGGGGGCCATGCTCATTCCTTGGCTTCTGGCCTCCTCTTCCATCTTCTAAGCCAATAACATTGCATTTTTCTGTCCATATTTCTATAACCACATCTTTCTTAACTACAGTTGGGAAAGTTCCTCCACTTTTAATAGGTATGGGCACACTTAGCTTGGACCCTCTCAGACAATTCAGAATAATCTAATCTCAGTGACCTTAATTCATCTCATTTGCAAAGTTCCTTTTGGTGAATTATATAACACCCTTATAGGCTCCAGGGATTAGGATGTGGCAACCTTGGGGGGGGCATTATTCTGCAGACAACAGATGCACCCCATTGTGATAGTCCTCTCAATCACTGCACTGAACCAGAAAATTAATCCAAAGTAGAGGAGATTTGTACGAACTAGAGCTAATGAATTTAAAGCACAAAAATGATGTGCTCTGTTTTAATAGTTCTGGGCCACCAGAATGTCTATTTTGCATCTGAAATTTCCAGTTACTAATGTCAAAGGCACATGTGGTTGCCTGCAATCCTGTGATCTTTTGGTGCATGAGATTGCCTCTCTTCTCTTCCCCTTCTCTTCCAAAACCTCCAGGATCTCATTCCCATTCTCACTCCTAGTGGATGGAATTGCTTTTTCACTGGAAGCAGAGAGTCATTGTGTAGTGAAATTCCACATGCTATCCCACCATTTTCTAACTCATTTCCACCTGTGTTCATATAATCTATGCCCACTTATAATTACAGTTGACTTCTCTTGTGCCCTGGATCCTCCTGTGGTCCATCCTGAGAAATTGTCCCAGTAACTACCTGCCCCATACTCAGTTCTTCCTTATTTCTACTAAATCCTGGCAGCTGATAAGTATGTTATATAGTAGTATCACTCCTCTGAGTCCCAGAAATGCCAGTCTCATAGAAGCAGATGGTTCTCTGACTGGTTATCCATAAGTAAGTTTGTGCAGGCTTCAAGATAGGATGAGCTCGACTCTGGCTCAAGAGTTGAGTGGGAGGGTGGGCAGGCCTCATCTGCATCCTACAATAAAATCCAAACCAGATGAGGTGGGAGTGTCTGTCCTTGAAAGAAATGGTCACATGGCCTGACAGTGTTTACTACTACTTTTTCATTCTTTTCGCTGTTTTTCAAGGCATGGTATTCTTTAGGTTCTAGGCTCTGGTTGCTATATTTATTTCCCTGGGAAAATTTTTCATGCACTGAATTCAACACTGTTTTAGAACCTCCACTTGGAGGTTTGCGTGGGAACCAAGCAGCCCCACTGAGACCAAAGCTGCTGGCATAGACTTAGATTTGGCCACACTTTCAAAGGATCACAGTAACTCCATGTCTAAAATTCTCTTCACAAAACAACAGATTTAACACTCTTGGGTGAGGTCTGATTTTGCCAGCCAGCCACACAATTCTTTTACTCTCAAAAAGTGAGAAGATATACCTTGAAAATTATTAATTTCCACTTGTACAGAAAGCATGAAAACATCTCTATGCCCTGATAATATCTTCAGTCATCTCAATAGCGTGTATTTTCCCCTCAATGGTGTGAAGAACCACACAATCTCAAAAGTGAGCAATGGAGATAGGACCGTTAGCAGACAAGTTCTATAAAACTATCTGTTTATGGGCAAAAGGGAACACTTCTCCACTGCTGGTGGGAATGTAGGCTGGTACCACCATTGTGGAGATCAGTGTGGAGACTCCTCAAAACAGTAGGACTAGAAATCCCATTCAAGCTGGCTATCCCCCTCCTGGGAATTTTCCCAGAGGAACTGAAAACATCGTATCATAGTGATATGTGTGTACCTATATTTATAGCAGCACAATGTGTGATAGAAAAATCTTGGAAACAACCATGATGTCCATCACATGAGCAATGGTTGAAAAAAATGTGGTATCTCTATATAATGGAGTATTACTCAGCTATTAAGAATGATAAGCTTAGGCCAGGGAGATGGCTCAGTGGAAAAAGCACTTCCCTGGCAAGTGCAAGGGCCTGAGTTCACTTCCTGGTTCTGGACAAAAAAAAGAATGATAAGCTTGAAGCATTTATATTGAAGTGGATGCCACTTGAACATATACTCATAAGTGAAATAAACCAGACACACATGTGTAAATATCGTATAGTCTCCCTAGTATAAGAAGCGAAAAGAAGAAATACAAATAGATATGCACAACAACAACTAAAACCAATTGAATCAGATGGGGGAAAGTGAATGGCATATGCTACAGGGTACTAATCAGCTTTTCTTCTGGATGGTTAACAACCTAAGATCACAAGTCAGAGTGGGAGAAATAGAAGAGCCACAAGGCCAGCCAACATTTTGGCCCTAGCCTTGGGAGGTCAGCGAAGACTCAGGACATAGGAGAACCTGTAGTGCAACATCATGAAACCTAGTTGAGCTCCAAATTTTCTGAACAAGGAGATTATGGAGCCACAGAAGAAAGAGATCAAGGTTCTGTAGTGTGCCTGGGGAGAGTCACATGTAGAGATAACTTTCTCTCAGGCTCTCATAGAGAGCAAACTGGTCAAGGATTGGCTGTGACTCATTCACATGGATGACACAGACAAAGGATCTACAGAGTAAGGTACAGGATTACAAGGTAAACGCTGAGGGGACTTCACTGACCTCATCAGAAACAAAAACTACATCTTTTGGTATATAGGTCTTGCTCTATCTAGGTCTTAACCATCCAGCAGAAAAGTATAAAAGTGAGGTATACAACGTGGGGCCATAATAATAAGTTGAGCTGTAAATGGCTACAGTTGATAACTTCTCAGATAACTCACTATTGTTGTGGAATGCTGGACTGTATTGGATTGTGTCACCAAGTTCAGGCACCTAAATTGGTTGAATGACAATGGAGTGCCCATCTTTGACAGGTGTAGACAAAGGAAGGGGTGTAGAAATTAAGAATCATGATGTGTGTGATGGACAGTACAGTTGGTATAGATACACCATGCATCTACATAATTCTATGAGAGGCAAGACTTGCACTAATGGTGGTTGGACAGGATATTATGTCAGCTTCTAGTACTATGGACAACCACTAGGAAAATAACAAGGTAGAAAGTATTAATTATTGAATCTTTGATGTAATTCAGGTATAAAAATAAGATACACAAACAGCTACACTCTCTTAATTTACTGTTAAGAGACATCTGCTATAATAATGTCTGTAAGTATAATATCATGTATGCACCTTGTATGATACCAAAACTGTGAAAACTGTTTGCAGTGTATTAATTTATTGAATCTGTCCTGTTAAGGTATCTTGAAACTGTCTCATTGATATTTGTACTTCAATAAAATAATAAATAATTAAAAAAAACTGTTTAGTAAGCTTTATTTTATGAAGCCCTTAAAAGTAGGTAGAAAGAGAAGCATCAACTTAGCTGGATTTAAAAGCAAAGGTACAAAGTTCCCTGATGCCTTATCTGATGTAAATCCATGCTAAGCTTCAAAAGTTTTCAAATTCACCATTCTCTTCATTGTGAGTTGAATTTCCCCATTTCTTTTCCTTTTTTCTTTGTACTACTGGGGGTTGAAATACATCCTCACCATATATTTAGTTATGTGACAGTGTCTCACTAAATTGCCTAAGCTGGCCTTGAACTTGTCATCTTTCTGCCTCAGCCTCTCAGGTATTTGCGAATATAGGAGTGTGAAGAACATCTGTGAATATGGTGAAAGGGCCAAGGACTGGCTGGATAGGTTGAGTGTGCATGGACCACTTGTGAGCTAAGGGGGAGAGAGGACAGTGTTCATCTCCATCCTACAATAAAACTCAAACCAGAATGACATAGGAGGGTCTCTCCTCGAAAGAAACAGTAACATGGCCTGACAGTTTTTGTAGTTACCTTAGTGGCTTTTAGTGACTCTGACCTGTGCCAAGGGCCTCTCTGTGAGAGATTAGTGTGGAAAGGCATAATATGGGTGGAGAGATCCTATCTGGGGGACCTGGCTGTGGTGACAGTGGCAACAGAAGATGACAGGAAGCCAAAGGAGCAAGGCACTTGTCAGTGACATATATGCCTTCCCACCCCGGGCCTCTCCTACTTCTCCTTCTGAACTCTGTCTTGGTCCCCCATAGACTCAGAGTCCAGGCAATGGGTGAATCATGACCTTGAGACTCACCAACAACAAACCCTGTACTCAATGTATTTGCATTGCTCCTCATCAAAGAATCAAGCCTCCTACTACAGAACCAAACTGCTCAACTTACAAGTGTGTGGGCTGATTAGAGCTCCCAAAAGTTGGTGCTGAGCATTCTTTCTGTTAGGCAGATAAAGGAGGTAATGTTGCTCAACTTGGCACACACACACTTGAAGCTTGAGTATTCCTGTCTGGGGGTCTATCTTGTGTATAGCTTGGTATTTAAAAGCACCCATGGTCCTTTCAACTAGATTCCAGTAGTACCAGAAATTGGCAGTAGTCCCCTGTGTATAGGAGATAAAATCATCACAGTTTGAGAATCACGGGGCTGGGGAGATGGTTCAGCTGAATAAGTGCTTGCCTGGCAAGAGCAAGGGCCTGAGTTCAATCCTTGGTTCCAAAAGAAAAGGAGAATCACATGTAGGTGTATATATGTGTATATGCACATGTATGCACATATATGTATCTCTGCATATGGATGTAGTCATTTCTGTCTCCGTACTCATATGTGTCTATGATTACTTGATGGGTACACAAATACTTATGAAGTGCATATTTTTTCAAAACTTGGTATCTTCTTCCTTTCCTTTATGTTTCAAGCACACTGGCTAATGTTACTTTTCATGGTTCTATATTTGTGTAACATCAGTTTTTAATTCTACTTAAATTTAGCTACATACTAATGTAAATTTTAAAAGTATCTTTCACAAATCCTGGTAAACATTTAGATACAGACTTTTATGCACTGAAAGAATCCAAGTGCAGACATCTCATCTTTACTGGTTCAGAAGCAGTGTCAGAAATCAGCTAGGCAGGTGTGCCTGGGTTCCAGTATCAGAGTGAAGCCCAACCTAGACACACAGGGTGACTGGGGTCAAAGGGGCTCATCTTCACAAAATACCTGATGCTAAATTTGCATAAGGTGAAATGACAAGTTTAACACAGTGGCAAGGCATTCCTGTCATGTGTTGATTTTGCAATCAAGTTAAGACAGACCCAGCTTTTTTTCCAACCCTTTAGGTTGCCTTTCCTGAAAGTTCTGTCTCATTGGTTTTGGTGAAGTTCATGAGGACCACTGCTTCCCTGTAGGAGGCTGAAAGTTGACTTCACATTTTATTAAATGTGTTAGCTGACATGCGAATTGTCATACTTGGACATATCTTTCAAAATGGACATGAATGCAAGCCAGTGACCAAAGTTGGAGTTTTCTTCCTGTGTTAATAGTAGGTATGAGAAGAGTTTGCAGCTTGTGGTTTTGGCAGAGCAGATGTTTGGCTTGCAGTGTTCCCCAGAAGAAAGGCAGATAGGCCCTTACCTTTGGGAATGGTAATCTGACAGCTCAGGTCACAGTCCTGCTGCAACTGATAAAAAGCCACTTCCTGCAGCCGGGCCCGCTCCAGTTCTGAGAGACTCTGGATGGGGACTGTCCTCAGCCGCACGCTGCGGCCCGACATGCTGTTCCAGGTAAAATCACCCTGCAGGTCAAAGGAAAAACATTAGCCTTTACACAGTTCACTTACTTCTCACAAGCTTCATGCTCTCTCCTAGTCGGTAACCAAGGCATTCACACTTCATCTTTGTGTTCTGTAATTGGTATTTGAGTCCCCAAAACAAATCCTTTCAATTTGCCATGGATTTTCTCAACCAGTAACACAGATCTCTGGTGATACATATGCAGGCAAAAAAAAACCTAAGTAGAAAGATGTTGAAAATCTTCTATCTATGCCTTCCTTTCATAGGAATTATATAGGATGCTTACTCTAGCTCAGTAACATGAAAAACTGTGCTAATTGGTGCCATGTACCCTAGAGAGGGGGACAATTGCATTTGAGAGCTTCCCATGTAGCAACATTTGTGTCAGGAACTTCATAGTTAAGCCACCTAATGACCTAACAAAGTAGCCAACATTTTACCCTGTCTTATATAAAATTTAATTTCATAACATCACTTAAAATAATACATTTATTAATTATATCTACTGATATAATACATACTAATATGTGCTAATTATAATATGTTAATCTTAATTCTCCTTGTTTCCATACTGGATTGGTTCCAGAACTCCTGCAGTTACAAAAATAAGCAGATGTTCAACTCTTTTATTTAAAATGACAGTATTTGCATATAAGCCATGTACACCTTTCTGCATAATTTGAATCATCCCTAATTACTTGTAATTCTTTACAATATGTAATTAGTCTGTAAATAGTTGTTACATTATATTGCTTAGGAATAATAGTGAGAAAAATTCTGTACATGTTTGATTCAGTTGCAGTTTCTTTTACCTTTGGAAAATTTTTGAACCACGGTTAGTTGAATCTGTGGGCATGGAAACCAAGAATATGTACAAGGAAGGCTGACATTTACTTTAATATGTAGTAAAGCAGATACTTATAATAATAATAAAAATACTTAATGTCATAATAATGTATCAATATATGAAGATAGATGAAAGGGAGTTTAAGTCATTTTCTCATATTATATAGTGCCAAGCTAAGAATCTATGGCACTAAACTCCAGGGTAAAATTTTGACCCTGAGTTTCTATTTAGAGTAGTTTCAGGAGCTGTGTTAATTCCAATAAGTATGAGATCAGCAAGTATGTATATTTATAGAAACATTTGATGTTAAAATATTCTACATCACAGAGTCAAAGCCAAGATTTCTACAGCTGTGAGAGTCCACTTGTGTGCACTCACACCCAGCTCCACTGTGTACAGGAGTGTTGGGTTACCCCAAGGACAGACAGTGACAGAGTGATGGCTTAAGGAAGGGCTCTTCAGCATCCTCTGAAATACAGTGTCCTCTTATTGAAATGACCTTCCTGAAAAACATAGGAGCCAGCCAGAGCATCAAAGTTATGAAGAGACAAAATTCTTCATCAATCAAAAAGTTGCTCAGGGGACAGAGAGGTGGTGACCCACAGAAGCTCTTGAAACTACACCATCTTGAATAAATCACTCACCTTAAAAAGAAAGACAAAAAGACTGGCCCAGCCACCATTTAAGATAGTGTTGGTCTCTACTGGTGGCAACTTCCTGCCTAGGATGTTCACTGCAAAGAGTAAATGGTACCACACAAATTCATTGACATTTTCCCCTTTCTATATGGTATTACATTTATTTCTTCAAAAATGGAGGTATTATACTCTAGAAGAAACGGAAAATGAGGAAGGTAAGGAAGAGGCATAGTGTGTTAAATATGGATAACTGCTAGGGAGGAAAACCTCTTGGAAGAGGAGAGTGTAGCAAAAGGGTGTATAGTTTTAGATATCCAGGTCAGGAAGCATTGAATGAGAGCTAAAGGCAGTGAGGGATTCTGTTGGTCCTGACATACTTGAGCTTTCATCCACAGATACTACTGTCCTAATGGGTGCTGAGGACGCAGGAAGATGGTGTGCAAGGGGAGGTAGGGAGAGGCATGCATGAGCAAATCTTGGCAGAATACGCAGAGCACAGGTACACTTGGTGAACTAAAGGAAATTCTCCCAAGGCATTGTACTTTGAATTTTTGTTTTATTTATTTATTTATTGGTGTAACTAGACTAAACTCAGGTTAAAATAGTTGAGTTGGGGACTTAGGCCTTGTCTATGCTTGTCATTCACATTCCCTAATCTGAGGATACCATGAGTTATGTTACTGGTGAATTGTCCTTCTTCTCCCAAATGAGAAGTCCCAGAGAAGTTCCTAACTTTGAGATAAGAAATGTAATGATTGAAAGGAGCCAATTTGCTATTTTTTGCATCAAGATACAGTTATAAACATGAACTAAAATGGACTCAATTATCAATGGCAGGGGTTGGCACTGTTTTTCTCTCAAGAGCCAGACAGTAAATATTTTAGGCCTTGTAGGCCATGTGTTCTCTGTCACAACTTCTCAACTTTGCTTTAGGCACAAATGTACCCATAGATGATTTATAAATGAATGAGTGTGGCATATTTCAACAAAACCTTATTTTCAAAACCAGGCTCCAGGCTGGGTTTGGCTAATGTAGTTTGCCAATTTTTGAACTCTAGCTTGCTACTGAAATAAACCAATTCTTAGAATAAATATTTTGTCCTTATCCTCTATGCCTTCTAGGGTAATTAATTCAGTAACTATGTAATGAGCATCTATGACATGCTGAGCACTGTATTCAGCATGGGATTATCAAGATGACAAAACAGTCCTTGCCCTCAGAGTCAACCTTCAAGTAGAAAGAATGCAAGCAATCTATAAAGTACACACATTTTTATATTCAAAATCATACTGAAAACAATTGGTACCTAGAGACAGACTTTGCCATCTGTCTAGAGATCAAGCAAGGCTTTAAAGAGAAAATTGCATTTTACCAGGGACATGAAAGATGACTGCAAGGGATGAGGCTTTGTCTAGCAGAAATGCAACTTTGGAGCCAGGCTGATTGCTCAGCAGACTAAAGCGCCTGCATAGGCAGAGCGCAGTGGCCAGGTTTGATCCCTGGTGTGCTGTGCTGGCCCTGCCCCTAGGCATACTGAGATGGGGAGCAGTGGTGCACACCTGTAATCCCAGAATTTGAAAGACTGTAAACAGGAGCATCACTATGAGTACAATCTGGTAGTAAGACCCTGAACACCCTGTAGAACCTGCCCCAAATACAGAACAACAACAACAACAAAAAGGAAATGCAACTTTGGGGGAAATAGCAGGGGCTGAGGCATATGAGTTAGAAAGACCAGGTTAATGCAGGACTCAGAAATCCAGAAGCTGTGAACGAGCAGTGGATGAAGGCCACGCAAAGGCCAGGCCAGGTCCTCTAGAGCCTCCTGAGCAGGCAGTGAGAAATAGATTCAATTTTCCTCCATCAGAATGGTTAGCCATTCATAAACTCTGAATAAAAGAGGGATATGATCAGCTTTGCAGATGGGAAAGATGACTGCAAACCTCTTTCTTAAGGAAAGAGAGAGAGCATATCAAGGATGCGGAGATACGAAAAGATGCTGAGCTAGGTGTGATGCTGACTCAAGTTTACACAGTTACTTGCACAAGCCAACAGACCAGTACACAAGGGTAGAAAATAAATGTGATCCAGAAAGGAGTTGCTCATCAGATCTAGTAGAAGGAAATGATGCATTTAAAGGTCAGCGTGACCTCAAAGTGAAAACCAAATGTACACTAAGTCCACAAAAATCGATCAGCACAGCCTGGGACAGTTGTAGAGAACAGAGAATACTCGAGAGACAAGTGCCAAAACTGCAAGAGGTAACCCAGTTACTTATTGCAAAATGCCACACTGTAATTAAACCTGAATATGAAAGTTTTAGTTGAGAAAAAAGTAGCTCGTACCCGAACATCTTTTGTCTTTAAAGAAAAGCAAGTAAGATGTGTGCCATAGGTTCACAACCACTGCTCTAGGATATGTTTATGGCTGTTTCTTGGTGCTGACATGCACTTTCCAGTCCATCATTTTTCTCTAGTGACTCTTTCTTTTATAAACGGATGATTCATTTTAAGGCTCTCAATTCCATCTTGCGAGTATGATCATAGGATTTTTTTTTTTGAGGATTGAAAATGGATAATTTCAGATTTGGTTCAGTTTTGTAAATGGAATTAAAATTGAAGCTGACCTAATCTTTTTTGAATAGACTAAAAACCTTGAAAGTTGTAAAAATATTAATTTAATCTCTATTACTACATGAGTGACAATCTTAATAAAAGATAGCACATGTGCGAAAAAAGATTATGTGGCACAGCTGTTCTGGGCTTTGGTAATGTTGCTCCCAAGGAGCCGTTAGGTGAAGTCTAGAGATATTTCCACTCATCAAAGCTGGAGAGGAGGGAAATGTGTTTGTGTTACTGGCCCTTAGGGGATAGAGGCTTGCAATTGTGAAAACTATTCTATAAGATGTGGGACAGCTCCCAACGATAAAAATCTGGCTCAAAATGTGAGTGGTGCAGAGATTGAGAAACCCTAGTGTACATAAATTAGGTCTACTGATAAACTCAAATTAAGGAGAATTCCCTTTAAAATATGTTGCCAGGAAATACTAATAATTATTTATGCATTTTGTTTGTCATCAAAGGCTTGGACTATATATTGTTAGGTGTATTATTCACTTTCTGCACACTAGACAGTGCTCATTTCAGAAGCACAAACACTACAAACCAGTGTAAAGGAAGCAAACATAAAAGTCTGATTACAGCAGAATTCCTTCTCAGCAGAAGGCTATGTCTCCTTATTTATTTATTTTATGTATTTAGTAACAGGCTTACATGGTCTCACTACACAGATAGGACTAGTAGTGATCCTCCCATTTTCAGCCTCTCAAGCACTGGGATTACAGGCATGCATGACCATTCCTGCTCAGTCACCGTCTCAGTATGCCCCATGGGTGGGGCCAGCATGGCATGCTGGGATCGAACCCTGTTCCCTGCACCTGCCTAAGCAGGTGCTTTCGTCTATTTCTCCATATTTAGAAAGAGAGAGAGAGTGAACCCAAAACTCCCAACAACCCAATATCTAGTTTAGTCACCTCTACAAATGAACTTGATTTTCACATGAAATATGGTTGATTGAAATCATTTTCTGATGTGCTGGAGGAATCCCTAATTGCAGTACCACTTTAGCTTCATGCAACCACAAACTCCCCAGGATCAAGAGAAACAGCAGTGGGCTGAGACATGTGCTACTTCATATGCAGTCTGTGGACCCAGGGTGTTGGAATCACCATGGGCAGACCACGGTTATTAATCATTCAGGTCCTTGGACTGTCCACAGATTTGAGGAATTATTGTAATGAGGAATAGGAACAAAGCACCTCCACTGTGGATTAGCAACCTCAGATGATTATTGTTTTTGCACAATGAAGGTTGAGACCCACTGGTGTGATGGCGAAGACTTAGGTTCAGGATGTGAACTCTGACAAAATCCAGGGCATCTGTGAGCCTCTGCTTTCTCATCAACAGAGGAACAGAAAGCAAAAATTAACTCAGGTGCATAGGGATTACACAAGACAATGCAAATGCATTCCTTGTAGAGAGCTTATTAGCTCCTGACAAGCAGTGAATAAGTGATAATTTAAGGCATAATTAATATTAATCATCATCACTGTAAATTTGCATTTCCTTGTTAAGCCTGGCAGTTTTAATGATACCAAAAACTCTTAAGAAATGTGTGCTGAAAAATAGTCGCACTATGTGTAAGACAGCTTTTCTGTATGCCAGCTGGATTGTGGTTCTATGAAGTGTGTGAATCTAAAAAAAAAGAAGGCAAGGTGAATAGGTTACAGCCTGAAACATGGTTTGCCATTCAGATCAAACATGCTAGGGGCTAAATTTCTTTCAATTGTTTCTAAACGTGACCAGTTGTCATTAATAATTAGTAAAGCCAAGTTTCCCAGATAATCCAAATGTGCTGCTGAAGCATGGGATAAATGTAAATACCGTGCTTCCATCAACATTTCAACACAGTACCTTGTTCTTTAGAACTCCAAAATAAACACATCATAATGACAAGGAACTCCCTTTATGAGCTTCCAAGGAAAGCCCAGAGTATTTTTATGGTTGTCACACTCCTGGTTGGACACTTAAAAGACATTATTCATTTCCAAATTTAATAGAATAACATTTGCTAATTCTTCCTCTCTTGAATCTCCAGCTATTCTGCAGTAGATCTTTTTTTTTAGGGAGGACTGAAATTTCTACTATTTTGTACACTATTTTATCTTGAATTCATTTACTCTGCCCTCTGTGTGTGAGGGCGTGGGTTTTCTAAACAAGCTGATGCTATGTAGTTCAGACTGTTCTTAAACTCATGTAACCCAAGCTGGCTTCAAATTTGTGGAAATCCTCCTGCCTTAGCCTCCGAAGTGTAGGTCTAGCCAGAGCCTGGTTTTTATAAGCACAAATGCTTTCTTTTCTTTTCAAATAAGAAGTTTAGATAATTCTGAGCAGTTGGTTAGAGTGGTATTCCATTTTCACCTTTTGCCTTGGCACATTAGCTATTTATTTCCTTGTGGGTAATGTCCCAACATGTCACAATAGTATGCTGTAAAGCCCCTCTCACTCATTCAACAAATAATGGGGACAGGCACTCTTGCAGGCCTTTGAGACTCATTAGGGAACAAAACTGTGAGCCTGCCCTCGCTGAACTTCAAGATGAGTGGAGAGAAACAGATAAGAGACATACACTGTGAATGAGTAACTGACAAGGCAAGGCGATAAGCACCAGAATACTGTAGGATGGAAGGAAAAAGGAGTGTTGGGAGTCCTGCCACCATAGCCCTGCTGAGAACATGGTACTTGGGCCAATGCTTAAGGAAGTGAATGAATGAGCCAGGCTAACCTCAGGAGCTGAGCGCCCAGGCAGAGACTGGGTGACACAGGGTAGCCGGAGGCAACGGCTTAAAGCAAGGATTACATGGGCTTGAACTGCAGTTGTGCCATTTGCCAGTCATGCGGTTTTCTAGTAAGCTATTCACATGCCCCATCCCTCACCTTTCTCATCTACAAAGTAAGAATGATAAGGACGCTGCTGATACAAGCTGATGTACCTGTGAGCTAAATCTTACCCAAGACTGCTTTTGTAAGTGGAGCTTTATTGAAGTGCAGCTACTCATTCATTCATGCATAGTTTGCAGCAGCTTTCATGCTACAGTGGTAGAGTGGAGTAGAAGCAACAGAGACTGCCTGGCACCCAGAGCTAAAAATATTTACTATTTGGCCATTTATAGAACTTACGAACCACTGGACTGGAATAAAAACATTTATGATTAAGACTTGCTTTTAAGCCTAGTGCAGTGGCACATACTTCTAATCCTGGCACACTAGGCAACCCATGTAGCCAGATTACAAGTTCAAGCCCAGCCTGGCCAACTTAGTAACTTAGTAAGACCGTGTTCCAAAATAAGAAATGAACAAAGAACAGGAATAAAAAGCAGTGCAAAAGCTGTGAGTACCAGAAGGAAAAAAAAAAATCACTTCGCTTTTTGAATCAATAATTTTCTCCTCTCAAGATTTTATTTCTTTACAAAGCATTCCAAAGAACCTGCAAACAGATCATGCAATGTGGGAATAATTTGGGATATTGCAAGGCATGTGAATGTTAGGGTAAAATAGAAGCAGGTTTCTGCAGATGTCTTGTTAATGTGAATCACTAGTAAACCCAAAGAGACAGAAATGAACATTGTCAAACCCAATGCTCAGCTAGCACTATCAAGAAAAACAAAGGCTGATGTCTTGTTTCTAGTGGAAAGAACCACTCCACTGGCTATCATATCCCTAACACATATTCAAGTCCCCAAGAGCAAGAACAGTAGAACAAAAGGCCAGGTATCTGTGCATCTCCTAGGTTGAACTGTGGATTTCTTTACCAGATACAAACTTAATTCTTAGTTTTAAGTTTTGCTTAAATCTTGGATGGAAAGGAAAGAGAGGAGCTGTCTTAGATCCTGGGCCTACAGAAAGTGAAACCACTTTGATCTGTGACAGGCTTGCCTTTCACAATTTAGCATGTCTTTAATTAAATCTAGTTCATTGAAATTAGATCAACAGACTTCCAGAGACAGGTTAGGCTTTGAAAATACTTATGTTTATAGATGCTTTCTAATTCTCTGCATATCACTACTCTAGGAACTTGATGTATACATGATCTCACTTAATTCTTACAATCTTAGCATCAATGGCACCATCATTATCCCCATACTTCAGATGAAAATACTGAGGCACAGAGCTCAAGTAAACTTCCCAAGATCCCACACTAAGTTAGGATCTGAAGCCAAACTTCAGATTCTGGAATTTAGACTCATACTCACACATATTTTATCATTTCTTATTGCAGGTTAGCCCATTGCCTAGCTTTACAAATGAGTCAAACAACTGCTCATAGTAAAATGACTCCTGCAGTAGCAGAGTGGGATTTGGAATACAAAGGTCAAGTTCCACCTCTTTCCACCACAAAGTCTTTTCAATGCAAAACTCTTTACAGCACGGTGAGCCAGATAGTATATAAAAATTCAGAAGCTTCAAGTTTTCCTTTCTGTAAAATACAGCACATCAGATTTATTATTCCCCTTATCTAATATCCAAGCTGTTCTCCAAATGCCATATCTATCACGGCCACAACAACGACAATGTTGCACTATGGTGAACCACTTGAGAGAGGAAGATAAGTCACTTATCAGACCTCAAAACAGCCCATGCCTGAGTCATCTGCAGAAATCAGCCCACTACACTGTTCCATTTAATCACAGTGGACCTTCCTGCTCAAGTTTGCTCATTTCAGCCCGCTGTGTCAACCAATCTGAAACTAAAGTGCCCATCAATCTCTATTGGCACTGAGAGTTTTTGCTATCATACATCTCAGATGCTGATAAATCCAATTTTCTCCCCAAGTCACAAAATGGATGTTACAGAATCATACAAGTTTATCAAAACCATCTTTAGGAAAAGAAAAAAATGTATAGATGTTGATATTGCTTACCCATAAACAGTGTTCAGTGCATCTCTGCTATTCTCTCTAATCAAGCAGAATTAAACTGGAAGTAGGAACTTGATTCTGTTGTTTCAAATACGAGATTTTTTTCTTTTGGTGAAAAATGCATCCTGATATGGTAGATCATATCAAGTGCTGAGGAAATGAGCCAGTTGGCATAGCTGTGATTCCCATTATATCTTCTGTTGCCAGAGACATCGCCTACTGTGAATCTTGGGACCAAACTCATGCTATATTTTTGTCAACCATTAAGGAGTTTCTGTCTTCAGAGTGGAGGCAGACTGTGTCCCTGACTTTGAGAGAGGCAGAGACAGAGACAGAGAGAGACAGAGGGAGAATGTGTCCATGCTGTGCAGGAGGGGGAGGACAGAAAAAAAGGAAAAGAAATTGAAATTGGACTTTCTGTTTCTTATTTTAATAAGATCATTTTGAAAAAAGATCCTGGAGTTAGAAAAGGATTCCTTTAAAAATGATTGTCTTTTCTACAGGGATCTACAAATGGTAATTGGATTGTAACTGCAAACTGTCCTTATTAGGAATCAACCAAAGAATGTTGGCAGCCTCTGGTAAAGCCCCCGAGAGCATGATAAAGCACATAGTATGCTCTCTTTGTTTAGGAAATATTCTCAGTCCTTAAATTATATTTTAAAATCACTAATTTTTTTTCTACAAACATTAAAAAGCAACAAGTTTTCATTCTCTTCTACTCTGAAGCATAACACATGCTCTCAATTTTATGGTCTTTCTGGAACAATAGCCCTTGAGAAGTTGTTCATTTCCTGAACAGAGGGTGTGGAGTTCAGAGCGGGTGTACACACGTGACTGTGTTTATGAGGGTGTGTGTGGGTGTGGGGGTTCAGGAGTGGGATCAATGTACAGCAGGGGAAAAGTTGAGATTTAAAGCTAAATACCTTGATCTCCCTGGATTTCATATGGCACGGAAACAAACACAACAAAAAAAGATATCTTTCTTTCCCAGTTGATATGAAGTTATAGTTCATTATCTCATGGGTCTCAAGTGAATTCCAACGAAAGAGTCACTGTGATTATAATTGACAGGCTGAGAAATGATTTCATAGAAGATCTTACTGATTCAAATTAAAGGAGCCAGAATGGCTTTACTAGGACTCTGTGAGGTTGAATCATGTAAGCCACACATCGCCTCTGCTGCTGGTGGTATTTACTTAGCACAAGGAAGGAATTTAAGCACAGTAAAATGTGTCAGATGGTTTTCTTTACCAGAATGATTAAACTTAAACAGAAAACCAGGGTAAAAGCTACCTATTACTGCATATACCTCCACCTCTCTTACCCCTAAACTCAGATACTGAAAATTATTCATCATCCCAGCAGGCAGTCAATATGGTTTATACAATGTTGAATATTCATCTGTAAAATTTAGACCCTTGTTAAAATTATTTAATGTATTGTTTTGCATGAAACTGATAAATATGTTATTCATCTTGCTCAGGATGATGATCTGTTTTATTTTGCTGTGTCTTTTGTGGTGTTAAGAATTGAACCCAGAGCACTTACAATAAGCTACATGGTCCTTTTAATGTTTTATTTAATCTTTTACAGACAGGATCTCACACAGTCCCAAAGTTGCCTATGCTGGGCTCAAACTTGTGATTCTACTGTTCCAGGCAAGTATTCTTTTAATTCATGACTAGGTGACAGTGATGTGTAACTCTGATTTGGTGCTTACTGCCAAGTATTGTTTAGGCATTTTATAGGCACTGACTCATTTCATGTCAAGAGAATTCTAAGCAGTAAGCTACAGTATGAGCTCCATACTGTAAATAAGGAAACAAGTTCAGAGAAGTTAAGCAACTTATACCAAGAATCACAACATTTAAGTAATGCAGCTGTGTTCTCACACTGCTTATGAATTAACTGAAATTAGAGAACTAAAACTATAGTCTTTAGCTTTAATAGACACCATGTTATAAGTGCCCAAAGAGGAGGTGACAACAAAAAACATAAGAAGAGTTTCCTAAGATGAAGACCAGAGTAGTCCATTAAATCAACTATTTGGTAGAGACATACAGTGTTGGGTTACTTTTCTAAGAAGTTGACTATTTCTTTAGGTGAATAATCTCAATTTCAAAAGATGGTATCTTGTGAAGCTCCTACTCTGTTTTTAGAGTCTAAACAAGTCTGAATGCCAGAGGAAATGCAAAAATAATGGGGAAGTTGTATATTTGCCATTTTTATTTCTTGGAAAAATGCAATTTAACCAGAAAAAAAGTAAAAACAAGGAATCCCATCTAAGACTTAAATATCAATCCTTTAAGCAGCACCAATAAAGGCCCCAAAAGTCACCCAAACAGCCTTGGAAATAAATATCAGGAAGCAATTAAAAGTTCCAATCTGTGGAAGAGATTTTCTAACCAGAAAAGGTGCTGAGAACATAACAGTTATTTTCTAACCAATTAACCCTTCATAACCAAGGACACTACAGAATAATTTACAATGCACACTGTATATCATTAAGCATTCAGTCTGCCGCCCTGGAGGTTTTTATTCTGTATCACTTCAGCATATACTGTCCATTAAATGTGGCAGAAGGTAGCAAAATCCTTCCACATTTAACGGATGGTATAAACATTGGTTACATCCGGCTTTACATTCCTAAGTCTATTGAATCACCGGGGCCTAAGTCTAGCTTCTGTGTTGTGGAGACCATGTATAAAAACATAAATCAGGCCACATGAGAATGGAAAAAGCTTAGTTGATTCAATTTCTCAGCTCAACCCAACCATAGCCAGCTTCCCAGCTCAATGGTCTCATGAATGAGCATCATGAAAGCCAACAGAAGACTCGCCTAGTGAGGAGCTCCGCGACCATCGCAGAGCCAGCGGTGGTTAAGCCACTAAGGTTTGCAGTGGTTTGTTCTACAGGCCTAAGTGACTAAATTGATAGATTTTTGTGTTGAAGATGGTAGAAATATGGAAAGAAGCAGTGTAGGTTCTTGCATCCTTCCTTAGCCAAGCTGTCCCATTAATTGTGAATATTCTGACAATATGAATGAGAAATAAATTTGTATTGTGAGACTCAGGGGGTAGAGTCACTGATCTCACCTTCCCTAATTCCTCATGTATGTACAAGTAGCAAGTCAAAACAGCCTGAACCTGAAGCCTTCCTGTAGTTCTCCCTATGGGATATCCTGGTGCCTTACTAATGAGAGAAGCCAATCTACTAGATGGGAAAATAAAAGCTGCTCTGCATATATCACGTTGAAAAGAATTTAAAAATGCAAAAAAAAAAAAACCCCAGATGATTGTATTTTAATGGCACTTTCATGTTTTAAATAACATACAATCAATTGCTAGAAATACTTAATGCTTTTATCCTTCCAAATGAGGGCTGGACCTCATGCAATGGTGCAGTGACACTTTATTTAGGTCACGGTCATCACTGATAATTTTTGTGGTTTGATTAATTTCTTTCTACAGATCCCTCAGATTTTTGACAGTTCCTTAATTTTTCTAATAAATCTATCCCCAGAAAGTGCACCTCAATATTGTGCTTGGAGAAATGGCTTGGGTAGAGAATGAGAAATCTGCGTTTGATTTTATGCATCTGAGAGGGCAGAACTTCTTGGTACTCACTGAGCATGCTGGCTATGATATCAAGGTTCTCAGAAGCTGCAGAGAATGGCATTCCTTCTGCAGCTGCTCTTCCTAACCCTGCAGCAAGGAATGCTGAGCTACAAGGTCAGATTCCAAAGGTTTGTCCAAATATGGAAGCTCAAGGAGAGGGCACTCATACTGGGTAAGACATCCTGTGAACTCTTGGCAGAACAGGTCATTTATTCTGATATGAGCAGATTCACTGCTCACTAAACAAAGGAGTGGATTTCACTATAAGATTATCTAAGAGATACAGGGAAGCTGAAGTAATGTTACTCCAAATTGGAAAACCCAATCCCAAATCAGATAGTCACAAATAAGCAAAAATGAAACAAGCCCTAAGGATAGATGAATATCATATTTAGGAGACAGACAACTCTATACTGAAAATTCTTAGACAAAACAAAGTAGGCAACAGCAAAAAACGCATTAGTGAATGATTTTCCACTTGCTCATTTCAGTGTTACATTTGATGACATTTCATTTTACCCATTGCACTTAACCTTTCGCAAAATGTCTCCTCTCAGTGGGTTTCTTCTCTAATGAGAAAAGAAAGCAATTTCCCCAAGATTACATAAAATTTAATAAACTTATTACATTAATGAATTAATTTTGAGTATTACTAAATGTATGGACTTGTCACTTTGCACATGTTGCCTAAAATGTGAGCTGTGGACAATGAGCTACTTAGTTTCAGTTTAAGATAATTACCTTATTAAGATCTCTTATATGTAGTTCCAAATCAACATGAATTATAATTCTCCATTCAAAGTGAGAGAAGTGATTTATGCATTTTCTATTGAAGGCTGGTAGTTAATCTATCTAAACCTTTACTTCTAGGTAAATGAGCAAGCAAGCTGCTTTAAGTGAAAAATATATGTGGTTACATTTGTAGGCTGTAGGAAAAGTCTGATAATATTTTTGGAATTACATTCAAATGCAAAATTAGCTCAGCTACAAGTGGAGATACATTTTATAACCATGTGTAGGAACATAACCGTCCTTGTACATGAGAATAACTTGGTGTGGTCCTAAGCATAGTTATGGCACATGCTCTTAAGCCATCCTTTGAAACACCATGGTCCAATAGACCCTTCTAGGTTCATGGACACTTTTGTGGCCTGTGCTACCCCCTATGGTGTCTAATGTATATTTGGGATGAGGCTAGTGAAACCAAAATGTTGAATTTTCAATTTTATTTTCTTTTCATTGATCTTTTATATTAATTTTATTGAGAAAGAAGTAGCAATGTGACAGTTTCAAAACAGGTTAGGAGGACAGATGCAATAATTAATACATTGCATATTCTTGTCTTCATAGTAGTTATTCATAGTACAAGATGCAGACTTATCTTGTCTAAACACTATTCAAACCTTCTCATCGAACTAAGAGAAAGTAGCTGTATATCTATGCTATTTTGTATATACAGATCTCTATATATTTTTTTCACTACAAAATGATCCTTCATTTATATCCCCCTTTTTTGTTTGCTTTTGTCAGAGATGGGTCTTAACCATCCAGCAGAAAAGTATAAAAAAGAGGTCTAAAAAGTAAAGCCATATTAATATGCTGAGCTGTAAAAGTCTCAAGCCAACAACTTCTGACGCTGCTATTCCTGCAGATAACCCACTATTATTATGGACTACTGGACTATATTGGGTTACTTAGCTGAATTTATGCACCTACAATATTTGAATGGCAATGGCACATCACTTTAATTGATTTAAAGTTAAATGGCCATAGGGTGCCTTATGGTCACTGTACTGAATCGTACCGGTATAAATCAAAATGAACTACACTCCCTTGGTTAGGCCTAAGTTGCCGTGAGATGTACACAGCTCTCTTTGGCAGCCTTGTGGGCGCTACAGGCTGAGAAATATTGTAAGTGGTTTAGGATGAATGATACTCTCAGAGGTGGCAGCTGCTTGAACTTTTCCCAGGAAATGTAGCTTTTCTTCAAACTCCATCAAGCATCTGTCCTGTGCATTGGCTTCTCTCCTTCCTGTCTCTGCACTTGCTTCTTGCCTGCCTGCTGCCTTTCATGTGATAGATGAGTTTTCTGTTTCTTCATTCACTGATCCTGGCAAATGTCAGAGCACAAGGAGTATAACATGCTCTTGCTTGATGCTCTGTTTCTCCTGCATCAACTTTCTCTTCCACAGGCAGCAAAATATCAAACCTGATAATCTTACCAATTAAGATGTTAAACTGTTAAAGCTCATATATCCAAAATTTGAGAGGGGTTTTAACCTGTACAGGCTTGGTCCAGAAGTGACTTTCCATAAGTCTTGCTGTAGATGTGATGGGGACTATTTCCATGGTAAAAAAGAAAGAAAAGAAAAGCAGCTGTTACTCATTTTTCACCTACTCCTTTTGTGGTTGTGTCATATGAATGAGATGCATTGCTGTAGTATACTTGTTGCCAAGAGGGCTCTGTGAGTTGGCTACCTGGCATTGAAGTCCAGCCTTGTCCTTAGCCAGCTGCTTAAGTAGCAAACCATTCTGCATTTCAGGGATTTGCTCTATAAAGTGGACATTAAAAGTCTTGTGGGGAAGCATCAAGAAATGCACATAATGTATGTGATAAATGAAACACACCCCATATTCTGTTAGATCCAGATTTCCCCCCAAACACACATGCACACACGCGCGTGCACGCACACACACACACACACACACACACACAACCTTTTTTGATGAGCAAGGCAAGATAAAATTTTAGGGAGACAAATCACAGAATCCATAAAAACATGGTAAAAATGTTATAAGCATAAAAAGAAATGTGAAGGTCATTTAAAAACTTGTTATAAGGAAAAATAATTCTATGATAATAAGATTTTTTAAAGAAATCAAACTTGTTTATTTTAGTGAGTGTTCATTTATATTGATGTCCATACTACTAGTTAGTTTTAATAGCATTTAAGCCCTAAACATAGTAAAGCTCAGAATTCCAGAATTCAGTGATATAAGCATTAAGGCCTAGTTCATAATATTCAGTGATATAATCACTTTGTTGAGCTTTTCGTAGTTCCAATTGTTGTCGCCCAACTGCTTCCATGTCATTTCCACTCATGGCCTTATTGATTTCTGTGTTTGCATCCCCTCACTGTGTTTTGTTCCTTTCCTCCATGTTAAATATTTAACTCCATGTAGAGTTCTTTAATGTAAGAAGTGATAAAATTACAGCTCCTCAATATGCTGAGAATTTGATGTCAACACAACTATTAATGGTCATCATGAGGGATTACTTGTCAGCAAGGACACAGTAAGCTGAGAGCCATATCCCACTCACACAGATTTGAGATCAATGGGGGAAAAACGACAGAACATGGACCCACAATTATTCCAAGTCTGTACTGGACACTTTCTGCTTTAATCATAAAACAATCTCATGGCATGAGCCCTAATTGTACTCTTATTTTACACTTGAAGAAAAAGGCACAGGGAGGTCAAATAACCTGTCACAGGCACAGAGTACAAGAAGCATGACTAGAATTCAGACTCAGAGATCCTACCTAGGAGTGTGCAGTCTTAATCTCTGTCCTATGGTGCCTTTCCATACTTTTCTCCACTCTGAAAGGTTCTCCAGAACAACTGAGCATGATGTAGTTCCAAGCTCACGTCAAACATTCTTGCATTTAGCTTTCTAATGAAGAAAATTTCTAAAATTTTCAACTTATTTATCACAACTAACTAATTACTTTTAACACACAGATTGAAACAGACTTTGAACTTGAGGTGACAACTGTAGATTAGGGTTGGGGTTGGTAAGCTATAGCCTTGCCCATATCCAGCTCAATGTCTGTTTTTGTAAGCCAAGTTTTGTTGAAATCTACCTACACACACTCATTTCTCTATTGTCCATGGTTGCTTTCCAGACACAACAGCAAAATTGAGTCTGCAACAGAGATTGTGCAGCATGAATTCTTTGCTATCTAATTTTTTACAGAAATAGTTTGCAAGCCCCAGATCTGGCTTCTTGAAAGGAAATCATCAGACAAGCAACAGAGACAATGATGACATTGCTCTCATTCTATGGAGCATTTCACCATTTCAAAGAGCAAAGGAATTACATATTTTAAATAATCATTTAAACACCCATGCACGTGTAAGCAGATGATTCCACGAAGATTGCTCAACAGCTCATCTTCTGTGATGTGCATCAATGAGAAAAAGATAAGAAAAAAATAAAGGCAAGAGTACAGATTTCAGCATTTCATAGTACATTCTTACTAGAAATTCACATCTCTCACAGTTATTCTTGAAAGAAAAGATACTCGGCAAAAAAATGAAACTCCTATAGAGCTATGCCTATCAAATCCACTATTACCATCCACAAAAATGTGATACTGCAGATTTATATTGATATCTATTGAAGTATCTTGACATCTATAACACTTAATATGTTATGACTAACAGATGTGTAACAAGTAATTGATTATATATAAGATACATGTGTAACATATTTATATAGACAAGCATTTATAAGTTTGTAATAACATTCAGTGGACAAAGGGCTACATAGGCACATGTGTTTTTATACTGAAATAATTAAGCTTCAAATTTTATTTATTTATTTTTGGTACCGGTATATAACTCAGAACCTTGTGCTTATTAGGCACTTGCTATGCTGCTGAGCTACATCTCTGGCAAAATTTACTTTAGAATATATGGATAATGGATAAAGGGGTAATCTGACTCTCAAGTTTAGAAACTAGGAAAGCTTTTACTCCTGGCATTTTAATTTTTCCTAGTGCCCATTTATTCCTCCATTTAATACCTTTACTTAATTTTTTAACATGACAGGGACAACTATAAGCCCCAGGAATACAATGACTAGTCTGTCATGTCTCTATCCTTCAGTGTGCTAACAGGTTGCAGGGGGAAAACACCTGTAAATAAATCCATTATAAAACAATAAGCAAATGAATATGTAGAGGGATCAAATAGGGAAGCAATAGCTTTGTTGCAGAAAAATGAGGATGCTGAGTTCTTTTTCTACCCTGAATGCTTCGCTTGGCTATTTCACTTCTCTTTGCCAACTGAGTCAGAACTTCCAACATAAAATGGGTCAACATTATGAAATTTGAAAAATTTGAACTTTGTACTCTGCTTTATGCAAAGTAATAATACGAAAATACACACTCAAGAAAATGAGGAGCAAATGGATTTTTCAGTTCAAATATATCAATATGGGTTTGTTCCAATGACCTAGGAAAAGAGAAAGAAATTCACATTACTCCTCTTCATGCTCCATGCTTGGGAAATCAGCAGTTTCTGTGGGCTCTGACTCCTTAAAAACTGTCCTTTCCTTCATTGCTTCTCTTTTTATGAAATATCCACCAGAACCACTACTTCTTTTGAGCACTGTTTTCCTTTATGGAAACCAAGACTTATCTTGTCCCTCCCGTTCTCAAAGCCATCAGTGACTGTCCTACCTTTCCACATCTGGCTCTCAACTCTGAGGTGAGGACATCAGGTTGCCAAAAATTCAGCCACAACTTAGCTCTGCGTTTCAACAGTCCTCATCCCTTAATACCAGCCACATGGAAGAGCCTTGGAAGACTTCACGCAGGGAGTGCCCTCAGTCTGAATGCCTTCCCTCTATCTTAGATTATCCAACTTCTACTTACTCTGCCAAACTTCTCAAACATTATTTCCTCCAAGAAATCCTCTTGTCCCCATATGCGGGGAAATTCCAAGCGAACCATCATATACACCTTTAAATGTATAAGATGACCATACCACATGGAACCAAATTGTTGTTTGTGGACCTACAAGGAATACATTAAAACATGACTAGAAGGAAATCACTTGATGTTTGTCAAAGAAGAAAAATTGGCTTCTTTTAAGGTCCCAGATGAACAGACAATTGAGAAATATAGACAATCACTTGTGATGTCTCACTGAGAGTGGGAAGACCAGAGCGAGGAATGTTTAAATGTTCCTTGTCTTTCCCAGAACAGTCTAGTATCACAGCTACCTCCCTATGTAGCCCTCACCCTCATTCTCTGTCTCTCACACTACAGCTACTTTCTTGACTTGTATTAAACATGGAAAAGCTATTTGATTAACCATGTTTGTTCCTTCTCTCCCTGACTAGAGTGTACATTCCCAAAAGATAGAAATAGAATTTAGAAGAGAACACCACTTGCATTTTGTGCTTTTGCATGTTTGTTGGCTGAAAGTTTTGGGAAGAGTAGCATTTCTGTGTCTATACAGAAATCTATTTGTTCCTATGATGCAGAAACAAGAGAAGCGGGGAGTATTTACATTGAGAATGTCTACTTTAAAGTAGCTAAAGTCACACAGTAAAAATAAAGAAAAAAGCTCACTTCCTGGCTTTTACTATTAAGTGTCAAACATGTAAAAGGGGAAATTGAAAAGAGAAAAACCAATTTGCAGAATGACACCAAATGCCAGGTATGACATAAAAACAAATCATCTGTGCTCACTGGCACAGGTGGGATTTCTTATTTGCTATTTTTTCCAGATATGTTTTCTTCTCAATATACTATTTTTAAAGGATATCATAAAAAGTGTTTTATAGGCCAGGCTCAATATTTTTGTTTTGATATATGGAAGACAACTCTTCCTCTGGGCAATGAAATATATTGAAAGTCATGTTTTCACAAAGAGATTATAGCAAAGTAGTGGCAGGGCTTAAAGAATGATAACTAAAAAGTGCAATTTTTGAAATTTACCATTTTAGAGAGTGCAATGCAGTGTTTGACATGTTTTCGATGTTCACCTACACTGTATGCCTCAGTACTTCACTTATTTTTGTGGAGAGAAAATACTTCGTTTATCTATTCATCAGCTGATGGACATCTGGGCAATCTTCACTTTGGGGTCACTAGCAGCAAAGCTTTTGTGGACACTCACATACAAGGTTTTGTGTGAATATGTGATTCCAATTATCTTGAGCGTATGCTTCGGCCTGGAATCGCTGGACCATATGGCAACCTCACATGTAGTCCACACGAAAGAAAATAAAGAAACCTTTAGACAGTATGATTCTAAACACCAAGATTTCAAAGTATATTTTAGAGCAAAACTGATTTTCAGACTCATTCTTTGAGAAGCAAGTATCATCCACTATAAGCAAACTTGTACAATGCTTCTGCTTCATATATCTCAGCTATTAGAGCTTTGTCCAACTCTGGGGAGGAATACAGTCCATTTTATTTTACTATTCAGCAGCTAGACATCATAGTTTATTTGGAAATTCTCAAGGTTTCCAGTGTTCACATTTGCATTTAGCTGTTCCCCTTCTAGGTATCTATCAACAGAGTTAAAGGCATCATATTACAGTGTTCCCTGCATACCCGTGTTCATAGAAGTACAGCTAATTCATAATAGTTAAATGTTGGCAGTGGTTTACATGTCCATCAACAGATGAATTGATAAAGAACATGTGGCTTTAGACACATGGAGTACTACTCTGCCATAAGGAAGGATGAACTTGAGTCATTTGTGCAAACAAGGATGCACCTCAAGACCATCGTGTTAAGTGAAATAAGTCAGACACATAGGCTAAAGCATAACATGATAAACTGAAAATGAAATAAGAGAAAAGTTAAGAACAATAAGAAAGAGGTCGGTCTTTTACAAAAGGGAAGGAGATCTAGAGATGGAGGAAGGAGGAACGGGATGAAAAACGGATTTAGATGTACTGTGTAAATGTATCAACTCCTTCCAAGGAATCTAATCTTATGTACTACAATTATGTAACAGTAAAAAATTTTAAAGTGAGCCATGTTCTTCTTAAACTTAAAAAGTAGGTGATGAGTTTATCTTCGTATTTTAATACCAATGACTAATTGCTGATACCCAAGATGGCCATTTTACATGATAAAATAAAGCACAGTTCAGTCTACCTCCTTTCAAGGGAGATAGTCTTGCCTGTATGAGGACAGAAGCTAAAAATAAAATGCTTCACAGAATGATTCAATAACTTCATTTTAATTACTTTTATGTTCTTTGATTTTATTGCTCTTTGGGTGAGGAAAAGCCAGAAGAACTGAAGGCCTCTTGCCGGAGAGTGATTCCATACAATCAGAGTTAACAAGATCAGAAACAGATTAAAAAGGAAAGCTAATCACCTGAGGCTCTTTCTGGCTCTGCAGAGTATTGCTTTTTACCTTCCAGTATTGAGCAATTTTGGAAAACATTGGAACAGGAAGTAATGGCCCTGAAAAGACATCCACACCCTAATTTCTGGAATTTGGGAATATATTGCTTAGATAGGGAAGAGGGCTTTGCAGATGTAATGAAATGACCAAACTTGAGAGGGGGAAAGAATGTCCAGATGGCTGCAATTTAACTCACTGGGCCTTTAATCAGGACATACTTTCCCTGAAGAATTCAGAGAGAGAGAGAGAGAGAGAGGGAGAGAGAGAGAGAGAGAAAGTATGACTATAGAGGAATGGACAAATGGTCAGAAGATGGAACATCACTGGCCTGGAAGATGGAGGATAGAGCCCATGAGCTAAGCTTCTGAAGCCTGAAGACTATTCTAGAGTCCCCAGAAAAAGAAAAGAAAAGATAGTCCTGTCATAACTGATTTTAGTCCAGAGAGCTATGTCAGATTTTAAACTTATGATAATAATTGTATATTGTTTTAAGGCACTAATTTTCTGATGACTTGTCATGGCAGTCACAGAAGGAATCAGCAAATTTCTATGCTTGCAAGATTCTCATAAATTATTTACTGCAGGTTTTCCCCTACTTGTCCATAACCAAACACTTTGGAGAAAGTTGCTCATGAAAGCTTCTACTTCACTAATGACAATAAACAGTAACTAAGGTTTAATAGAGAAATACTGCAAAGAGAAAATATAATTCAGAGCACCTCTTAAATAGATTTATTTAGAATTCACCTCTTTTAGTTTTGAATTTCAGAACATGCCTTCACAGCATTGAGATCACTGAGAGCGTCATCAGAAGATGGTAAACTAATCCCATGTATTCCTGTGAGAACCCAACACCTGAAGGAAAAAGTAATGCACCAATATTGTACCTTGGCAATGCAGAGACACAACTCTGGCCTCACACATCACATTTGGAATGCCACTCTGTTCCAGTAAGCAAAGGAACACTCCATTTTCTGGGACCTGCATTTATGAAAGCTAGACTTTTCACAGCAGAAGAGCTTATCAGCTTAAAATCAGCCCAACAAAGCTCTTTATAGGTAACATTTTCTGTTGAATAATATAAATAACAATATGGTTGCTTTAGCACTGTATAGATTTTATTATTTAAATCCAACCAACTATTGAATTTAATAACTACATACTAAACATAATAAAATACATTCTAACAATGATTTGGTATCTTCCTAACAATACCTATTTATGCTGCTTAAGTCTATTCTTCAAAAATTCTAGTTTCCATAAATGATTGAGAAGAAAGAGAAACATACAGCCAAATACTGTTATCTTCCTCTGTAGAGATTATTATATTGTTATTATTATTATTATTATTATTATTATGTATTGTAGGGAAGGGTTTATAGGGTGTTCAGGGTCTCACTACTAGATCAGACTCGTAGTGATTCTCCTGTCTACAGCCTCCCAAGTGCTGGGATTACAGGCATGGGCCACCACGCCCAGCCTCAGTCACAGTCTCAGTGTGCCCCTTAGGCAAGACCAGCATGGCAGGCACAGAGATCAAACCCCTGGCACCTGAGCTTAATATTTTACCATTCTCCCCACTACCTATTCTAAAGGCTATGAGGCCATTGTCCTTTTATGACTTTCAGATCCATGTTGCCTATATTGTTTTCCATAATACACAGGTGAAAAATTTCCCATCCTCCAAGCTTATACTACAAATCATAGTAAACATTATGGGTAGTAAATGAATAACTTTAAATATTTATTTTAGGTCAAAGGCTATACTGAATGCTTCACATTAGGAACTTCATCTACCCTATACAACAGTCAGTAAAGCTAAGTATTACTATTAACATTTTGGTATTATAGGTGAGGTGATTGAAGCTTCCCAAGTTTAGGTATTTTACCCTAGATCATACAAATTGTGGATGCAGAATCACAACATAATCTGTTTAGAGCCAGGGTCTTCTGTAAGCTCTAGCCCCATTGGTCTTCAACTGGATCTATTTCTGGCCCCCAAGGGATATTTAGCGATTACTGGAGACAGTTTTGGCTGTGACAGCTTGCAGTGAGTAGCAAGAGACCAGAGATAATCTGAAGCATTTTTCAGTGCCAAAGACAGCCCCACCACAAAGAATGACCCCATCCTAAGTCTCCATAGTTCCAAGATTAGGAAGCTTTGCCATAGCCTAAGGCCTCTCAATGATAGTGTTTTGATTAGAAACACATGTGACTCACTTATGGGCTATAAACCTTTACCTCCACCTAGAAAATGAGGTAACCCCAACCTGCATTGGAGGGTACACAGGGCTACAGAGTCTGTTTGGTGCACAGTCTAGTGTATTAATTTACTCAAAAGTTGAAGCTGGCAGTTTTCATGCTGTATCCTGATACACTGGGACATTCAGTCATTTTGTTCTTGATTTTATTTTTGTCTTTCAGTACAGGCATAAGCGATTAGCTCACCAGAGATTGTCTAAAAAGGTCTCGAAAGAAGATCGTAGTTTCCGTTAGACCTGTGTTCTATTTCAGAGCATACAACAGCATCATCTACATCACAGGTAATGCAAATAGCAAAGAGATGCAGCTCCAATAGGTTGCTTGGGGTACAAACCTAGCTTAAAAGTCAGGATACTTATAGAAAGCAGTTCTGTTGCACCTACTCAAAATGTAATGATGCATGCCATTTGATCCAACAACTGTAAGAATCTAATTTACAGTAACATTTATAAAATGAGAAAAATATTTGTAGAGAGATATTTACTTCAACATGACTTCTGATAGCCATATATACAAACATATACCCACGAGAGATGCTGTACATATTCAGTGAGATGTGGGCCGGAATGTTCATAGGAACATTATCACAACAGCTTTATACTGTAAACTACCCAAAGGTCCATCAAAGTAGAATGGATAAATTGTGGTTTATCCACATCATGGAAAATTGCATGACAATGAGAATGAAAAAGCAAACTTCAGGCACTTACCACAATATAGCTGAATCCCACAGATATCACATTGAACAAAATAAGCCTGACATAAAAGAGAACATACCATATAATACCATTAATGTAAGGTACCATAAAGGGCAAAAACAAAATGTGGTAAGAAAAGACAAAATGGGAGTGACCACTGGGGAGAAGTAACTAAGAGTTCCAGGGGCCCCTCCAGGGTATTGGTCAGGTTTGTTCTTCATCTGAGACAGGTGTATTCATTTTGAAGAAAACATCAAGCTGAAAACTTATAAAATGAGCACTTTAAAACATTTATATTCAACTCCATATAATATTACTAATCATCATCTAGAAATACATGTTTTGTATTTTAATTATATGTTTAAAGAAATTCCAACAAGTTAGGTGTCCATGAGTAAGAAACTAGCTAAATAAACTGTATGATATGTACTCTGTGGACTACTGATCAGGCATAACCATGAAGGTCCTCTTTCTATATAAATTTGTAACTATTTCCACTGCATAAAAAGTTAAACCATGAAGTTGCAGAACAGTATACATAGCATGTGTATTATGATTTCCCAGAAAGGTAGGGATTATATTCTCAAAAGCTTAATAGAAGCTGTCACTTTGAGATTCTCAGGGATTTAGACATTCTGCTTACTACATATTGTTTGGATTCATTTACAAACATGTATTACATTTGTACTGAGAAAAAAAAGGACACATAGAAAATTTAACATGAACAAAAATGCCTTAACTTTAAGTTTGTTATTATTTTGTCATTTGTGAAGATTTGGGGTTTTGGAGGGTTAAGGAAATGATAATGGAATAAACACTTTCTTGCCTTCAGGGTTGCTTACTGAGCCAGTGATGGAGGTCGCCTTGGTTTCCTGCTGGCAATCTTAACAATTGATTCAAATTAGCACTTGTTTGCAGAGTTGCTCCACATTCAGATCTAGTTGTGGTGTGGTCACCACAAATAGGATTCTTGGCCACACAAAGAATGTGTCTACAAAATGGCAAAAACAACTGGATTTGTTTGATTAAATGAACAAAACCATATACTCAGAGGAAGGAAAAAATCAAAACAGCTACACCCAAAGTAACCCACTCTAATGGGTGGTTGACAAATGTACCAATTCATTGAATCAACATGTTAGCAGCTTCATGTGGACTGTGTGAGACACCAGTAAGAAATAAAGCCCTTGCAAACAAACCAAAAACCCAGGGAAAACATGTTTTGTCCACATCATCAGTAAACCTTCTCTGCACTCATGGTGGATCTGCCATTGTGATGAAACTGCGATGGTGACAGTTTCTTTCAAATCATAAATGACAATGTTTTGAGTGTTCTTGATTCTCTCTATGGCACTAAATGACAATTCACATATGAAAAAAATCAACTAGGTAAAGTTGACAAGCAGCTATTCATATGAAGTAAAAGTCTGATAAATAAATATACCAATTTCTGAAGTGGAAGAAGTTGTAGTTCAGGATCTCAACTCTGGCTGTGTATTATATTCAACTGAAATAGAATTTCAGTGAGAGTTGATAGGAAGGGGTTTCAGACTGCGGGGAGATGAATATATATCAATTCCCCAAGATAAATGTGTTTATGTATCACAAACAAATATCAATTTTTAAAAACTAAGGAAAGAGCTTGAGTCATTGGATAGATCAATTAAATGAGAAACTAAATGTAGTGAGACCAGGCATAAATATACTTTAAAAGCTCTGCAGATGATTCTAAAATCAAGTCTATAGTGAGACCATTTCTCCTGAGTGGAGGTAGCCCTTCAAAAACCATTTTGTATGGAAATCATCGCATTGATGGGAATGAGTCAGACTCAGAAAGGCAAATATTGAATGAATTCTCTCATAATTAGAATTGAGAGGGGAGAGAGGGAGAGAGAGGAAGAAGGAGGAGAAGGAGGAGAGGAGGGGCTATTAAAGATGAAAGGAACAAAGATGGAAGAGAAGTGAAGGGGTATGGGGGTGACAGTGATTCAAAGTATGATATACAAACATGTGAATATGACAAAATGAAGTCCACTGTTCTTTGTAACTAATATGCATTAATGCTTTGAAAAAGCAAGCACTTTGTAAAGAGATCCAATAGTACCTACCTGTACTTTTGTTTAGTTTTTCTAAAAAAAACTTACAACATGATAGTCTACTATGTCGTGATTTCATGTCTCATGCAAATTATATATATTTTGTAAGATTCCTTACCTTATCATTGGATTATATGCTAATAAATTTACCATAATCCAACAGTATCATAAATCAAAATTTTAATACGCATCATATCTTGGCTACCTTAAACATGCTTGAAACATTAGACTGCCATTGGGAAAATTCATGTAATGCAAAATCTATTGTATAATAAAGTGTTAACATGTCATATAATTTATTGAATACTATCCTAAAAGCAAAACATAGATTGATGGCATGAGTTCAGTTTCACACCACTACAAAGTAAAAATTAGAGAGAGAGAGAGAGAGAGACATCTTCATGTGGTTTCATTTCATCTCCAAAATATGGCAAGTGAGAGTTGGAAAGATTTAGCAACAATTTCCCTGTTTCACAAGAAGTCAGGATTCGCAGATAATCTATTGACTTAGTACCCATATACTTGAAAAGAGCATGTTGATCCCAGAATGTTTGGATCAAGCAACAATTATACACTATATCTCTCAGCAGGTACTGCAGAGATATGAAAAGAATGAGTGCAGACAGGGTCTGCTGTAGCACAAGGCCCACACTCCAGCTGAAAGATCAATACCAGATGATCTGTTTCAGAGGATTTTACAGGAATACTTCAGAGCTGGAATGATATTAGTTCTGATTTGATTATCCACTCAGGTTTTTCTCTATGACACAAATTTTTCTTGAAAAAAAGAAAAACATCTTTATGAGAGGCAAAATAATAGCTCCCCAAAATATCTACATCTCAGGCCCTAGAACCTGTAAATATGTCATGTTTCATGACAAGGGAGAAGTAAAGCTGCAGATAAAATTAAAGTTGCTTCATAATGTGGAACAGTGATAGCAGAGTGACTGTCAGAGTAGCACGGTATAAGAAAGACTCAACTGGCTAGCTATGAGCTGAATATGGAGAAAGAGTACCCGGGCCAGGGATATAGCTCTTCCACACAATGCTGCCTAGCAAGCACAAGCTCCTGAGTTTGATTACAGGGAGGGAGGGAGGGAGGGAGAGAGAGAGAGAGAGGGAGAGAGAGAGAGAGGAGAGAGAGAGAGAGAGAGAGAGAGAGAGAGAGAGAGAGAGAAAGAGAGAGAGAAATGTCATGTGTCATGATCCAAGATAGCCCAGCTTCTTCTAGAAATGGAAAAAGGCAAAGAAATGGCTCTCCTTCAATCTCCACACAACATAATTTTAGCCCAGTAAGACAACATTTCAGACTTCTTATCTTCAGAATTTTAAGTTAATAATTGTGCTATTTTAAGCAACTAGATTTGTAGTCATTTGTTTTAGCAACAATTGGAAGGCAATACATTTTACCTTCCCACTTTCTGAAGAAGAAAAAGAAGGTGGTTAAAAAAGGTAGTGCATTTAGTCCCTATAGTGCTTATCTAGCTACCATATGTCTCATCTAAAAACCTGACTCTCTCTGTCAAAATTAGTACCTGCCTTTTAAGAACTGTGGGCTAGTCATGCGCTTTTTAACAAGTCCCAGGAACTGTGAGTCTTCAGTAATTCCCAGGTTGAAGCATTCATCAGATTCACAGGGAATCTTGTTACAACACACAAATTGCTGGGTCCTGTTCCTGGAGGGAAATGCACGTATGGACCTGACAACTGAGATATTCCAAACATGTTGCCGCAGACCCTGGGAGTGAACAAAGCACTGATTCCACCTACTAGGGAAATATCAGTGATGCGTGGTGGTGCCGTCATAGATTCACAGTTATTAATTTAGTCATATGCGCTACTTCTTTCCCTCCTAGCATGTTCACAAGTATTGTATAAAGCAGCAGTAATTCTGGTCCTGAACAGGAATTTTCAGCAGACAAGTCTCTAGGGATAATACAGCTTGGCAAAACAAACAAACAAACAAAAAACATAAAGGCCATATTCCTCTTTGTTTCTGCCTTCCTCTTCCCTGTTCAAAATTTGGGGAGACATGGGGCTGGGGAGATGGCTCAGTAGAATAAGTGCTTGCCTGACAAGCACAGGGGCCTGAGTTCAATCCCCAGTTCTGAAAAAAAAATTGGGCAGAAAAAATGTACTTATTTTTGCTACAAAAACAAATGACCACAATTTTTTCAAGAGAGTACAAATTAAAATTAAAACAGAAAAAGATGACAAGGATGCAGAATTTCATTTAATGAAGTAATATAAATTTCACACTATTTGTTGTAACACATAGTGCTGTCTTCCAACTAGTTGTTCATATTACCAGTTATATACATGTAAAATTGGAAGAAGAAAAAAAGAAAGAAATGTTTAAGAAATTAAAAAGATTAAAGAAAGACCTATATAACTAAAAATGTAACTTTTGCTATCTTACAAGGTCATTCAAATCTCTTCATGATTAACCCTGGTTGTTTTCTCTTAGTTAATTCATTGAGAAGGAAGGTTTGTATTAGTATTGTTTTACACAAGATATCATATCTGCATGTTCTCTGAATAACTACCACAAAAACAATATGCAATGTATCAATTATTGTAGCCATCTACTAACCTGTTTTGAAACTGTTTCATTGCTATTTTATTTTTTTCTCCTTAAAATGAATAAAAAAGAGAAAAATTAAGAAGAGAAAAAGTACAAACAATTGAAAAAGGACACACAAGAAAAGAAAAAGGACACAAAACAAATGAAAGCATTAGCTGCTTCTTTCCATAGGCCAGTACAAAAATACACAGTACAGTTGTCCAAACTGTCCTGCTTACATATGTACATAAATCTCTTTATCCAACTCCCTCTCCTGTCCTTCTCCTCAACAGAGTTACTGAATGGCCACAAATTTATTGGATTAAAGTCACACAAATTTATTATGTCACAGTTCTCCACATCAGTGCTAATGACATTTTTAGTTGGACCATTCTTTACCTGGAGGGCTGTCCAGCACATGGTTGGTAGTCTCATAGGAGCTCCTAAGTCAACCCACTGTATATCAGTAACATCCTCATTTTTTCAGTTGTCACAAACAAAAATGTCCCAGACATGACAAAATGTCTCCTGAGGAGTATGCGCAGTTGAGGCATCCTGGTTCATGCAGTTCTTTTGCGTGTTTTTAAAAAGATAGCTCTTGAGAATGCAGGTGTAGCTCAGTGGAGAACAGGGCTTTTCAAATCAATGTTTTTCCATATATTTCACTCTCACCCAATTGTACAGCTGATCTATGAGACCCAACTTCTATTTTACACTCTAAATATCAGGGTTGGAGAATAGGGAAAGGGGAAGTCATATAAATAGGCACATTTAAAAATCTTGAAAAAAATCATTAGAATATGTTTTATTAATAAATTTAAATCATGCTGAGTTTCAGAATTCAGTAATATTCTTGATATATATAAGAGCTACAAGCAACATTCTGTAGTTGCTATAGTCCACAAGAAATAAAAGTGAAATTTTACGTTCCATATTTACAGAGAAGCCACTATAATGGCAGCATACGTGCAAGCACAATCCAGGACTCAGTCAAGACTTCAGCCTACCAGGAGAGGATATCAGGTCCTACAGGTCCAGGCTACAAAGACTGGGGCACTTTGAGGTAACTTAATAATTGAGAGCAAGAAACATGTCAGTTATGACTTCATCAATTTTATGGTTTCCACTCCGAGCAGAGCAGTTCCTAAGAACTAGAGAGGCCCATCTGACACTTCTTTTCAGCCCATTTATTTATAAATGGATTTACTAGGATGAGCACCTCCTCCACTGGCACTCTTCCAAATAGAAAAGAAGTCATTCTTACACACAGACTTGCGGAAAGTTCGGTAGTTCTGAGGCCCGTGTGCTTCCTCTCCTCTCCTCCATTCCTGAGACTATCTTAGATTAGCAGGATATGATCATATTGTGATTGCCCACTTGTTTTCATTAGCTATGGTACAAATCAAATCTCATGCTTCCTTTTTCTGCTGAGGGAATGTTTATCCACTGTGGAATAATTCTAAAGCTGACTTAAGTAAAACTTCTTGAGAATATTCAATATATTATTAAGGTTATAGCGTGAGACAATTCAAAACTAAAACCAGACACATTTTGCATTGTTGACACCATGGTTCCAGTCCTTCAGAATGAAGGTAAGAAATCACGGGTATGGAACACAACCTTATTTTTAAAAATGATTACTGTGTTTTTGTACAGCAAAAGTGGATGATTTTCCCATGAGGTATCCTTTAAATAATAACTTCATTTAAATAATCACCATGCTTTTTCTCTTTATTCATTTTTTTTTCACTATTCTCTAAAAGGTATCACAGAGTTTAGGAACTTAGGCTGTGAATGGTGGCACACACCCATAATCCCAGCACTTGGGAAGCTGAGCCAGGAGGATTGCCATGAGTTCAAAAACAGGCTGGGCTATACACCCACTGCTCCAAAAAATATAGGAACTCAAGTCAAAAGTTTAGAGCTTCAGGAACCTTGAAACAGTGGTGTGTCTGCAGTAGCATGCTGGGCCCAGGCACTCAGGTCATCTCACACCCACAGTCCGTCTGTTTTTAGGTGACACTAAGTTTGGGGCTCTTCACTGAAGAGTGATTTTTGCCACCACTTTTCTTCAGCAGACAATACTATTTCTGGAGACACTTCTGATTTGCTACAGTAGGGTCAGGGCTACTGACACCTTGGCTACAGAATTGAGCCAAGGAATCCTGCTGAGCTTCCCACAATGCACAATTATCTGGCCCCAAAAGTCAACAGTCCTGCAGGTTCTCAGAAATCTGTTTTCAAACCACATACTATATGACTCAACTGATATGAAATATTCAGAACAGGCAAATCCATAGAGATAGAAAGTAGATTTGTGGTTGTCTGGAGTTAGAGGAAGGAGAAATGAGGAGTGACTACTAATGGATATGAGATTACTTTTCAGTTAATAAAAATGTCCTGGAATTCTATTACACATATGGTTATAGACTTTGTGAAGACACATTAAAAGGCACTCACTCTTGTTTTTTAAATAAGCAAATGTTATGTATATGAATAACAATGTATGAATAAAGTCATCAAAGTCCTTTAATATAGACCATTGTTTACATAGTTTTTATTTCCTATTAAATAAGAGCTAATATTGTAGCATTTTTGAGAATAAACTCTTGAAGCACTTTTGAAAATGCAACCCTATCCTTTATGGGAAAGATATTAACTATGTTTCTCACTTTTACAATCATTATTAAAAACTGATGTCCATCTGTTTTGGGGTCCTGAGACAGTTTTCACTCATTAATCAGCAAATGGGCTGAAAGTGCTGAAGTCAGTGTGGGAGCCTAGGGTCCTTGCCTCTGCTGTGGCCCTTGTGGTCATGGAAGATGGCCAGATCATCTGATCCACTCATCTCAACTTCCCCATTTTTGACAGGGGTCTCAGCTGCCTGGTGAACTCATGGTAGAAACGCAGGGTAACAAGGATGATGAGAATAAGTGCTCAGTGCTTCACCCTGACACTTCAGGTCTGTCTCAGTGTCCCAGCTCTCTGCAGCACTAACTTGCTCTACCTGAAAGCTGCACTCTTGTACATCTGCTTTCCTGTACAACTGAACATGCTCTGACATTTCTTACTTCTGTTCCCACCATGGCTTAGCCCTATGATGGAACAGATTCCATGTTTATCCAAATATTTTACATTCCCCAAAGCCAGACATCATCCTGCCTTTTCCCAAAGCCTCTGGTTCATGATAAATTATGATTACTTTAGACAAGGCATTCTACATTAAATTTCTACACCCTCCAAACACTAAAATGTGTCACGTTCTGGATTTCATCTCCTTCTCAGCCCCCCAGCTCACAGCATGCTAGCAGTACTGACTGCCAGCCATTTCACCAATACACTAAGTCAATTCCATAATGGTGCCTTTCTGGTCGTTTGTAAGACAATCAGCAAACTCCTCTTCTCTGCAAGTGTTTTTGGAAAACAGATCACATTAAGACATATGTACATGGACCCTGCATGACCAATTCTACTTTTTCCTTTTGCATACTGCTTTGAACATTCTAACTTACTGATTGGTCAAATCTGTTGCTCACAGTTGCTTTCTGTGAGGTAGTGAGCAGGGATTTTTCTGTATTTTAAGCACTGATGTAGTCTATGAACCTAGGATATGCCTAGAATGGTTATCAGGAATTATTTAAACCTGTAAAATGCTTAGAATAGTGGCTGGCACTTAATAAATATTAGCTTCATTATTATAATTCATATGATATTATCATAGTTCATAATATCATCAATTTTATTGCAATGAGTTAACATTTGTACTATTATTCAGTACCTTTAGATTGTTTTCAGGTTTTTGTAAATACATCATGTACAAGGGTCATAAGCTTGTTGGGGACGGATATATATATATATATATATATATATATATATATATATATATATATGTGTGTGTGTGTGTGTGTGTGTGTGTGTGTGTGTGTTTG